>CAUYLG010023624.1:0-56758 GCA_963573385.1 Cacajao melanocephalus | reverse complement strand
ACAAAAGCCAAAATAGACAAATGGGACCTAATCAAACTCCAAAGCTTCTGTAAGCAAAGGAAACAATCTTTAGAGTGAACCAGCAACCAACAGAATGGGAAAAAATTTTTGCAATCTACCCATCCAACAAAGGGCTAATATTCAGAATCTACAAAGAACTAAAACAGATTTACAGATTTACAAGAAAAAAAACAAACCCATCCAAAAGTGGGTGAAGGATATGAACAGGCACTTTACAAAAGAAGACATATATGAGGCCAACAAACATATGAAAAAATGCTCATCATCACTGGTTATTAGAGAAATGCAAATCAAAATCAGATTGAGATACCACCTCACACCAGTTAGAATGGCAATCATTACAACAGATGCTGGAGAGGATGTGGAGAAATAGGAACACTTTTACACTGTTGGTGGGAGTGCAAATTAGTTCAACCATTGTGGAAGACAGTGTGGCACTTCCTCAAGGACCTAGAAATAGAAATACCATTTGACCCAGCAATCCCATTACTGGGTACATACCCAAAGGATTATAAATCACTCTGTTATAAAGACACATGAACACATATGTTCATTGAGGCACTGTTTACAATAGCAAAGACCTGGAACCAACCCAAATGCCCATTGATGACAGACTGGACAAGGAAAATGTGGCACATATACACCATGGAATACTATGCAGCCATAAAAAACTATGAGTTCATGTCCTTTATAGGGACATGGATGCATCTGGAAACCATCATTCTCAGCAAACTGATACAAGAACAGAAAATCAAACACCGCATGTTCTCACTCATAGGTGGGTGTTTAACAATGAGAACACATGGACACAGGAAGGGGAGTATCACACACTGGGGTCTGTTGGGGGAGGCCAGGGGAGGGACAGCTGGTGGGTGGGGTGGTTAGGGAGGGATAACATGGGGAGAAATACCAGATATAGGTGACAGGGGGATGGAGGCAACAAACCACATTGCCATGTATGTACCTGTGCAACAATCCTGCATGATCTGTACATGTATCTCAGAACGTAAAGTACAATAAAAAGAGAGAGAGAGAGAAAAAAGAGTAAGTATAGCTAGAAATTTAGAGCCTCGGTCTTAGATGCAGATAGCCTGGATTTGAATCCTGGCTCATAGCTATAAACAAATATATCTGTACTGATACCACCCTCTGTATTTTTATCTCTTTCTGGATATCTTGTAATTGCTTTGATTAATAAATTTTATTCCTTATTTTTCTTCATACCACTTCTTTTCAAAATTAAAGACTAAGTAACTGGCCCAAGATTACTCGGCTGGTAAGTAGCAGAGGCAAGAGTCTGTCCAAATCTGTCTTCTTCCAGTTCCATGCTATAACTACCTCACAATGCTGCTTTTGCTGTCTTATTTAATCATTACCAAACACCTCGTGTCGTATTATCATCGTTAATTTACACATGTGAAAACTGAGAGTGAGCAAGGTCAAGTAATTTGTCTAATAATCCCCTTAAAAGAGAAGATGTAGGATTCAAATCCAATTTTATATAACTACCAAATCTATACACTTTCTACTACTCTGGGGAATCTGAGATGAGATCACCTGGTAAACTTCTTCATTCACTTAAATCTCATTATGTTTTTCCATTCATTTCTTCTCCTCCTTGACTTCAAGGAAGACATATCTCTCTCTCATTCATTTTCTTTCTCTCTCTTTATCTCTTTTTCTTTCCCTCTCTCTCTTATCTCCCCTTTGTTTCTTTCTTTTCTGAAAAAAAACATTGAAGAATGTCTCACTCTGTCACCCATGCTGGAATGCAGTGGCGCAATCATGGCTCACTACAGCCTTGACCTCCCCAGCTCAGGTGATCCTCTCACCTCAGCCTCCAGAGTAACTGGAATCACAGGTATGTGCCACCCCCCACCCAACCCCCGGCTAGTTTTTTGTAATTTTTGTAGAGATAGGCTTACACCATGTTGCCCAGGCTGGTCTCAAACTCCTGAGCTCAGGCAATCCACCTGCCTTGACCGCCCAAAGTGCTGGGACTACAGGTGTCAGCCACCATGCCCAGCCTTCCCCTTTCTTTTCAAGGCTATCTTCTCCTCATCCTAAACCCCAAGTACTCTTCAATTATTCCTTCCTTCCATTCTGAGTCTCTTAAAAAGCCTACTATGTGCCAGGTACTGTGCTAGGAATTCATACTAGAATGGTGAGCATCCCTGTCCTCCTCACAGATCTCACATCTCAGAATTGACAACTATTAACCAAAACATAAAAATAAGTCACAAAATATATAACTACAATGTGGATTTCTCATATAAACAAAAAGAATAGTTAGTTAAGTACAGATTGACCAGGCATAAGTCTGGACAATTAAATGCAGAATCACAATGGTTAAAGGCAAAGCAGGGCCAGGCACAATGGCTCCTCTCTGTAATCCCAGCACTTTGAGAGGCAGAGATGGGCTGATTGCTTGAGCCCAGGAGTTCAACATCAGCCTGGGCAACAGAGTTAAACCCATCTCTACAAAAAAATATAAAAATTAGCTGGGCAAGGTGGCATGTTCCTGTATTCCCAGCTACTCAGGAGGCCGAGATAAGAGGATCATTTGAGCCTGGCAAACCAGTCATTCACAGAATTCTCAGAAAGAGATTTAGATCCACAGAACATAGAATTGAAAGTTATAGGTAATCTTGTTGGCAAGGATATAGAGAAAAGGGGAATCCTTGTACACTGCTGGTAGAAAGCTAAATGGAAACAGCCATTATGAAAAACAGCTGGAAGTTCCTTAAAAACTTGAAAATAGAACTATAATATGATGAGCAATCCCACTACTGCGTATATATCCAAAGGAAATGAAATCAGCATGTCAAAGAGATATCCACACTCTCATGTTCACTGTACCATTACTCACAATAGCCAAAATATGGAATCACCCTAAGTGTCTATCAATGGCTGAATGGATATGTATGCAATGGAATACTATTTAGCCTTTAAAAATAAGAAAATCTGCAGGGTGCAATGACTCAGACCTATAATCGCAGCACTCTGGGAGGCTGAGGTGAGTGGCTGGCTTGAGTCCAGGAGTTTAAGTCCAGCCTAGGCTACGTGGCAAAACCTCAAAGAAAATATACAAATTTTGTTTGTGGCAAAACAAAATATACAAATTTTGTTTGTGGCAAAACAAAATATACAAAAATTAGCCAGGCATGGTGTTGCATGCCTGTAGTTCCAGCTACTAGGGAGGCTGAGCCAGCCTGGGTGACAGAGCAAGACCCTGTCTAAAAAATAAAAATAATAAAAAAACCAGAAAATTCTGTCATTTGCAACAACACGGATAAGCCCAGAAGACATCATGTTAAGTGAAATAAGCTATGCACAGAAATACAAATACCACATGATCTCACTTACATGTAAAATCTTTTAAAAATCTTAACTCACACACAGAGTGGAGTGGTGATTACCAGGATCTAGAGGGCAGGGACAGGATTCAGGAGATGCTGGTCAAATGATTCAAAATTTTAGTTTGATGGGAGGAATAAATTCAAGAAATCTATTGTATAACTTGGTAACTATAGTTAATAATAATGTACTGTATACTTGAAAATTGCTAAGAGTAGATATTAAGTGTTCCAGCCACAAAAAAATAAGTATGTGAGGTAGTGCATTTGTTAATTAGTTTGATTTAGCCACTGCATAACGTATATGTATTTCAAAACATCATGTTGTACACCACAAATATATGTATTTTATTCATTAATTTAAAATTTTTTAAATAAACTGCTAAAAAACAATCTGGATGCGATCTTATCCAGATTTTATGTTATCAAATCTATCTGAGCAGGTATCAGCATTATAATTATAGAGCTAGAAGCAGAAAGACTAAAACATGAAAACAACCCAAAGGGAAGAGAGACACTTTACACTTGAGTAGACAAAAAAACTGCGTCAAAGGTAGGGAAGAAATCTGTCAAGCCAGGAGAATGTATATTTCATCCATTTACAGGATAGGAGTTTAGGAAAATCTGACACTATGAAAGAAAAAATTAAATTAAATTGGCACACATTAATATATTAAAATACAAAAGTTGTATGCCACCCACAGACTGGAAGTATTAGAACCAATTCAAATAATGATGTGGGGAATGTCTTATATTGAATTATTTAATGGAGATGTAGTTTAAATAGGCATTGCAGATCATTTTTCTTTTTGGTTGTAGCCTAAAGACTATCTTTCAAAAAAGAACTTATATGGATTATTGTAATCGATATGACTTATAATGAAGGAAAACTCTATGGCTTCTGGAAACAGAAATAATTGCTACGTTTTATGAAGATTGAGATCATAGCTCTATATGTATTTGAGTGAACAATGTGGGATGAATCTATATATAACAGCTTCAAATATTACCAGAATATATAATAAAATAAAAAACAAAAGTGGCAGGATATATATAAAAAAGATATCATATATATTTTTTAAATAAGCACACAACAACACTTTGTGTTTTCTCTGAGTGCATAAGTGTATATGAGAGCCTAGGAAAAGGTCCAAAGGAAACATACTGATACCATAGCAATTGTTATTTAGAGGGGAGGATGAGACAAGAACCCAGGTTGGGGTGGTCAGGTTATAATTTTTTAATAATTAGGCTTCATTTCATATTACTTACAAAAATGCAAATTAATTAAAAATTCAAATTCTTAAGTTTTAAAAAAGGAGGATAATGGATCAAACATTTATTACTTTTTTAGATTCAAGTATTAATCAACTAATTATTTTGGAATCAAATAGGCAAAATGCTTTCATTGTTTACCAGAATGAATATCATATTGTTTTTTAAATTAATCAATTGCAAGAATTTCAATTTTGCTATGTTGAGTTTCACTATTACAAATATGTTTGGCTAATATATATCTTTGAGAAAATAAAGGCATCAAGAGAGTGAAACAACAAGCCACAGACTGAGAGAAAACATTTGTAAAAGGCATATATGATAAAGTATATTATCCAAAACATATGAAGGATTCTTAAAACTCAACTATAAACAAATAGCCTGATTTTTAAAAGTAAGCCAATGACCTTAACAGATAATTCACTTAAAAAAATATATGGATAGAAAATAAGCTTAAGTCATCAGAGAGATGCAAAGTAAAACAGTAATGAGATGCCACTACACATCTATTAGAATGGTCAACTTCCAGAACACTGATAAGACCAAATGCTGGCAAGAATGTGGAGTAATAAAAACTCTCATTCATTGCTGATGGGAATGCAAGGTGATAAAGCCACTTCGAAAGACAGTTTGGCAGTTTCTTACAAAATTAAACATACTCTCCCACCCTTACCATTTATTTTTAATATATTCCTGGAAGTCCTAGCCAGAGCAAGTAAACAAGAAAAATAAAAGGCACACAAATTAGGGGAAAAAAAAGTAAAATTTTCTGTTTTCAGATTATATGATCGTACGTATAAAAAACCCAAAAGACTCAACCAAAAAAACCTATTAGAACTAGTAAACAATTCAATAAAGTTGCAGGATACAAAACCAAAGTACAAAAATCGGTTGCATTTCTATATGCTAACAACAAACTCTCTGAAAAAGAAAGAAATGCAATATATAATAGCATCAAAATATATAAACCACTTAGAAATAAATTTAAATATCTTTCAAATCTGTGGTTACATTAAAAATTACACGGCATTAATGAAAAAAATTGAAGACACAAATAAATTTTAAAAACCCTGATGTACATAGATCAAAATAATTAGTACTGTTAAATGTCCATATTACCCAAAGTGATCTATAGATTCAAAACAATCTCTGTCAAAATTCTAACAGTATTCTTCAAATAAGTAGAAAAAACAATTCTAACATTCATATAGAACTACCAAAGACCACAAATAGCCAAAGCAATCTTCAGAACAAAACTGGAGGCATCACATTTCCCGATTTCAAAGTATATTACAAAGCTATAGGAATCAAAACAGTATAGTACTGGTATAAAAACATACACAAACACCATTGGAATAGAATTAAGAGCCCAGAAATAAACCCACACACATACAGTCAACTAATATTCTATAAAAGCACAATCGGGAAAGAATAGTCTCTTCAAAAAATGGTGCTGGGAAAACTGAATATCTACCTACAAAAAATTGGACCCTTATCTAAACCATTCACAAAATTAACTTGAAATGATTAAAGACATAACTGTAAGACCTGAAACTGTAAAACTCCTAGAAGAAAACATAGGGTAAAAGAATCTTGACATTGGTCTCAACAATGTCTTTTTAGATTACACCAAAAGTACATGGAACAAAAGCAAAAAGATTTAAGTGGGACTAGATCAAACTAAAAAGGCAACATAAAGAAAGAATGGGAGAAAATATTTGCAGACCATGTATTCAATCAGGGGTTAATATTCAAAATATAATAGGAACTCATACCACTCAATAACAAGATAATAATAATTATCCAATTAAAAATAAGTAAAGGCCCTGAATAGACATTTGTGAAAATAAAATATACAAAAGGCCAATAGTACATTAAAAGATCTTCAATAGCACTGATCATCAAGGAAAATGCAACTCAAAACCACAGGATATTACCTGACACCAGTTAGGATGGATACTATTAAAAAGATGAGATAGTATGTATTTGAGAGGATGTGGAAAAAAGAGAACATTTGCCCACTGTTGGTGGGAATGTAAATTGATGTATCAAGCCATTATAAAAAACAATGGGGAGATTCCTCAAAAATTAAAAATATAACTACCATAAGATCTAGCAATCCACTTCTGAATTTACATCTGAAGGAACTAAGTTAGTAGCCTGAAGAGACAACTGCACTCCCAAATTCACTGCATCATTATCACAACAGCCAAAACATGGCAACTATCTAAGTATCTGCAGATATAAGAATGAATAAAGAAATGGTCACATATATGTATATATACCCCCACTTACAATAGAATAGTATTCAACCATGAGAAATGAAGGAAATCTTGCCATTTGTGGATAAACCTGGAGGGTATTTTGCTAAGTGAAATAAGCCAGACACAGAAAGACAAGTACAATATGATATCACTTATGTGTAAAATCAAAAAAGTTGAACTCACAAAAACAGAGTGAGGCAGCAGTTGCCAAGGATGAGACAGTGTGGGAAATGGGGAGATATTAAACAATGGGGGCAAACTTTCAGTAATAAGATAAACAAGTTCTGGGGATCTAATGTACCACCTAGGTGGTAATGAATATGTTAATTAACATGATTGGGGTAATCATTACATGATGCATATGTATATCAAATCATCACAATGTATATCTTTACTACATACATTCTTTATTTGTCAAATGAATATTTAAAATTATTTTTATTCAAATTGTAAAACTAAACATATTTCTTTTAAAAAAACTTTAAGTCGGGGAACCTGTGTAGGTTTGTTATATGAGTAAACTTGTGTCATGAGGGTTTGTTATACAGATTATTTTGTCACTAGGTATTAAGCCTAGTACCCATTCATTATTTTCCTGATCCTCTCTCTCCTCCCATCCTCCACCCTCTATTAGGCACCAGTATCTGTTGTTCCCCTTTATGTGTTCTCACCATTTAGCTCCCACTTATAAATGAGAGCATGCAGTATTTGGTTTTCTGTTCCTGCTTTAGTTTGCTTAGAATAATGGCCTCCAGCTCTACCCATGTTCCTGCAAAGGACATAATCTCACTCTTTTTACGGCTGCATAGTATTCCATGGTATGTATGTACAATGTTTTCTTCATCCAGACTACCACTGGTGGGCATTTAATTTGATTCCATGTCTTTGCTACTGTTAATAGTGCTGCAATGAACATATGTGTGCATGTGTCTTTATGATAGAATTATTTATATTTCTTTGAGTATGTAATCCCAGTAATGGGATTGCTGGGTCGAATGGAATTTCTATTTTAGGTATTGAGAAATCACCACATGACTTTCCACAATGGTTGAACTAATTTAGGCTCCCACCATAAGTATTCTCTTTGCCCCATAACCTCTCTATCATCTGTTATTTTTTGTGAGATGGTTTCTATTTGTGGTTTTGATTTGCATTTCTCTAAGATCAGTAATGCTGAACTTTTAAAAAAAAAATGTTTGTTAGCTGCATATATGTTTTCTTTTGAAATGTGTCTTTTCATGTTCTTTGCCACTTTTTAATGAGGCTGTTTGAAAAACAAACTAAACATACTTTAAAATATAATTCAAAAATTGAATTTCTTGGTATTTGCCCAAAGGAGTTAAAATCATGTCCACACAAAAACCTTCATATACATATTTATAGCAGCCTTATTCATAATTTTTGGAAGTAACCAAAAGGTCCTTTAGTAGGTATATGGATAAACTGTGGTACATCCAAACAGTGGAATATTATTCAGCACTAAAAAGAAATGAGATGCCAAGCCAAGAAAAGACATAGAGGAAACTTAGATGCATATTAACACATGAAAGAATCCAAATATGAAAATTGTGCATCCTATGTAATTCCAACTACAGTATACGGCATTCTAAAAAGGGAAAAACCATGGAGACAGTAAAATGTCAGTGGTTGCCAGGGGTTAGCAAGGAAGGATGGAGGAACAGGCAGAGAACAGAGGATTTTTAAAGCAGTAAAAATACTCTACATGATACTAACGGTAGATGAATTTGATTACACATTTTTACAAGCCCGCAGAATGTACAACACCAAGCGTGAACGCTAATATAAACTAGGGATTGTGGGTGATAACAATGTGTCAGTTTAGGTTCATCAGTTGGAACAGATGCACCACATTAGGGGGATGTTGATAACGGGGAGGCCATGCATGTGTAGGAGCAGGGGATCATAACATGATGGGGGAAATCTCTGTACAATTCTCTCAATTTTGCTGTGAATGTAAAGCTGCTCTAAAAAAAAATAGTGTCTTAAAAAAATAAGAAAATTAGTATTAAAGAAAAGGCTTCTAGCTTTTAATATGACAGAGCTGGAAGCCTTTCTTTAATACTAATCTTCCCTATAAGGAATGTGTACTCCATGTAAGGTTGCTGATTTTATATCTTAGGATGGGAAGAATCAAAATGTGTCTGGAATATGTGGTGGCCAGAAGCCAAAAAACACTTAAAATTAGCAAGGATGATAGCAAAAGAACAAAGGAGTCCAGTTCATTTAAAGGGGCTCCTATTATTTAGTTTCTGATAAATTGAGTATTATTTGGACATGTTGAGTCTGGGGAGCCATGAGTCCATAATGCTATTCAAAAGATAAATTATGAAAACGTTTTTACTGATGGAATAAATATGGATACTTATCTTTAAAAAATAAGAAGAAAATAAAGAAATACGACCTAAAAGTTCCAGGGCTCTTTCTTTCAGTGGAGCTTTGGAGTCAGAAAAACTGAACATGATTTTGGCCCTCTACTCACATTGGGAAAGTGGTTTAAACTGCTGAAGCCTTTATTCCATCCCTAGAATGAGGAAAATAAAACCTACACCTACTATATAGGACTTTAATTAAAGTAGCTTTATAACATGTTTTAATATCTGGTGGGGTAGGCCCCACCTCAGTAGTTTCCTTGCTAATGTTGTTTTTTGCATTTAAATGCACTACCATCTATACCTGATGAATAACAAAACAGTGACCATGCCTTACCAGGACATGTAGAACTTATATACAATCTTAAACAAGCTGAAGCATAAAATCAATATTTTGGTTGAAAAAAGTTTTCTGTATTTTAATAACGTGATAGAATAAATACTATTCATCATTTGCATACTCTATATTCTCTGATGAGATTGACCTGATTTACACTGAAAATACTAAAAATCTTACACCTATTCTCCAAAGTGAAATTGCCTATCAAAAGAGATGCAGCTATGATTATAATCAAGTACCAACATTCTTCACGAAAACACATGCTATGCTTCAAGCTGAGAGCAGCAGAAATAATAAGCACATAGCACAAGTAATGTATCTCAAGCAACCACATTATCAATCTTCAGAGTGAGTGATAAAAATGGAATGAAATTTTTCCTTATGATTACCAACAGAAAAGCTATTGAGAGAGCTCACAGACTCTCTTTGGTCTAGTATAGTCCTTATTTTAATACATTTCTACTTTATCTAAAAAATATAAGCTTTAGACATAAAAAAATCTTTTTTAAGCAGGCAAAATGTGAACAATAAACTAAATTAGTAAGATGATCGATACAAATTATATAGTGCTTTGGTAATTAGTGTAATTTACACATACAAATGTAAATATATACTTAGTTATAGTAAGTCAAAGTAACATAACTTGCATTTTGTTGTGTATCAATTAGCGCAACAGAAAAATAGAAAATATTTTAGAGATACTCAATATACTTATTAAGTAAATATAATACATACATACACCTTTAAAACTCTTCTAAGTAATGAATATAGGTCATTTAAATAGCCCTAATACTGTAACGATGGTTAAACCAGAGCAGTGATACAAATTTCACTCATCTGGTTTCACTCATTTCACCTAAGGTGAAAGTTCACCTAACCTCTTCTCCTATGCATATTTCTGTCAGTTAAGCAAACCAGTCTATGGGCAGCACTACACATCATGAATTCTTTCAGTTTTTAATCTTGTTATATCAATAATATGATAAAATGTGAAGGACTGTCCTATTTTCACAACCTCTGTATAAAAGGACAGTACCATAAGCACTTCCAGGAAACTGTTGATTTTGTTGTGATACTATTATGTTGAATTAATCTTACCATAATATTGTAGCCTAAGGCAATATATATTAACGAGTCTTTGTGATTATCTGTTTGGAAATACGTGTTTACATGTTTGTGTTTTACATGGTCTGTATTTAAAATGTATTAAAAGTCCTAAAAATGTAGACACAATGGTGATTAACTTATTCTGAGTGCACTGAACTCAGAGAAAATACAGATGATTTTTTACACAATAAGATTGTTATTAAAAATAAAGTATATGCCCCAATATTTTCAGTATCTTAACTCTTAATTTCTCAGTAATGGCATGTGTGTCCTACCTTCTATATCCAGAAGGTTTACTGATTCAGAGCCTAAATGACTACGAATCTGCAAAATTTAAAGAAATGTTTGAATAGTTCCCGTCATTTCCAAGGTTTATGTCAATTGTTATTCCAGTGGAGTTCTCCCAGAAAACAATTCATCGGCAAAGAAAAAAAGAAAAGGTACACAGGGGGCAAATGGAAAAAATAAGTAATCCCAACTGTGCTCTGTTCCTGTTTGATTCTACCTTTCACTTCTGTCTATAATTGTGTCTTTAGGGAGAAATAGCAGGTTAAGTACAAGCCCTGGAATCATGGGTGAATTGTGCATAGAAGCCAATATGGCACAGTCATACCTCACACCTGTAAAACTCTCAAAGTCATGCCTGCTTTAGAGTTCCTTAACAAAGCTGAGTGTGAAAATGACTGCTGGGTAGGGACAGCTTCTTAGTAACAGCATCCTTCTGATGTTGTTGACGCAGTCCCTGACATCTTCCCCATATTCTCTAGAGCACTGCTGTTTAAGAATTGTGGGTATTCTGAACATTTTGAAGTGACAGCCAACTAAAGATGTTCTTGGCATGAAAACAGTTAATCTGCTCTTTTCCTGGAGTTTCATATACAGTTAAATAGAAATTAACTCAAATGTGTTTAAGTCATTTTCTAGTTAATTAGGGCTGAAGAAAAAAAATTGCTTTAGTCATTGTGTTTAAAATTTTACTTTAGGACATATTAGCCTCTAAGTGCCAGAAAATCATCATTTTGGAGTCTACATAAAGCTATACTGCCTTGGTAAGAAACTTCAAAGAATCTTTATTGACTCTAAAGTACACTCTGGAGTCCAAAAGAGCATTCTATGTGGATGAAAATTTTCAGTGTCTACGATGGTCAGCATAGTAGCTACTGGACACCTGAAATTTGGATAGTACAATTTTTAGTTTATTTAATTTTGATTTAATTTTGAATTGAAATAGCCACATGTGAGTAGCAGCTACCATACTGGACAGCACAGCTCTTAAAGTTGATTTTCATTTTATTTTCCATATGAGATTATGTCATGATATGTTGTGATAGCCTTATGGAACCTAGATGGTTGATGGTTGATTGACTGTGATTAAAAGCACTACTTCCCTAAACAAGCAGGTATCTCTGGAGAAAGCACTGGTGGAGGATAAAATTTTAAGCTGTTGCCAGTCATTAAGGCCTTACTTTATCAAGTCCTTTTCCCTAATGACTAGTTGAGAACGAGTTAGTAAAAAAGAGGCAGCTCCAGAGAATATGAGTCACAGTGTAGAAGGACAGGAAGCAAGTCTTGTGGGCTAGGATATACAGATACTGAGCATCAGTGGGAAAACAGAACAGATACTCTGAGAAAAAAAGAGTTCCTAGAAGAAAGACGGAAAAGACGATCAAAGGCAACATTCATCTATTTCGTAGTTTAATTCATTTTGTTCCATTTTGTATCATTCTCTTTTTATTAATGATGTTGCTGGTGCTGCTCTTACAGGGTGTAGATGCAGGACTGAAAATGTCAGTCCCTGGCTTAATATCCTTTCCAAATTGAAAACACCTGTAGAAAAATCAAATGTTCATGCACTTTACACTGTTCAGATCTTTTTTCTTTGCTAGTTATGTACTGATATACTCAAAAGTTGGTCAGAAAAATGTTAAACCAAGATCATTCCTTCTGGTATGCTTTGATGTTTATAGTCTTTAAAATGTTTTACCAAAGAGCCTTATTTTTTTGCCTTAATGCTTTATCAATATGATTTACCTTTTTCATCCTATTAAAGACAAAGAACATGTGCAATATGAAAGGAGAAAGGAGGGAGTAAAAGAGGAGGGAGATGCAAAACAATTAAGGTAAAGGGGGAGGGGACATAGGGAAGGGGATGGAAGGCGAGTTGAGAAGGGGACTGAGAGGACAAAAGAGGAGGAATGAAGAAAAGAGATAAGAAAAGAGAGAAAGTGACAAAAAAGAAAGTGAAGGAGAAGGAACAGTTTGCTAAAAGCTCTTGTGTCATTCACATTGGCAGTAATGAAACCAATATGCTTCTGGGTTTCATGATTCAAAAGAACATTTACATGATAAAGGGATAATTGTGGAGGTATCTGAGAATTTAGCCAAATAAAAATCCAGTTTTCATCACTATAGGAAACTTTAAACGGCTACAAGTTTTTGTATTTTTATAAAGTGCAGGTGTTCAGCATGTCCCTTCCTGAACCTTGCAATATTCACATAGCTTTGGCAAATGGGATGCAAAACAACATTCAAAATGAAATTAATGTTGAACGAACGTATCATCTACATAACCAGACTATTTTTCAAGTAGATATTGATCTTACGCAGTGGAATGTGCTATCACAGAGCGTAAACGATATTCTTTAAATTTAACAACTCATAATGCCATCAAGGAAAATTCAGTCACTGAACACCATTCCAGACTTTTCTTATCAGGATATTATAAAACACTAGTTAATCATTATTACTACCAAGCAAAAGCATGGTAAGAACACTGTGTCCCTTTTGTTTGCAGACAGGAAAAAGCAATTGAATATGAAGGCCAAACTCTCTGTGAAGGAGTGCTTTATCTAGAGAGACAAGCAGGGGCACATATCACAGTAGCTAACAGGAGAGATACATTGGGTATGATGAAAACTAATACAGGAAGAAATAGGCTTAATTTTTTCTGTACCCTGGATGAGAAAAATTAAATTGAAAGAATTTTTAAATTAACTTAGTTGTGACCTTGCCTGCTATTCCATATTCGAAGATCTAGTGGGGGAAAAGTATGTAGAAACTTCAAAATATTCTCAGGAATGCATGAATAAAAAATAGAAACACTTACTACTGATAAAAAAAGAAGAGCATCCAACTTTTCAATTTAAGGGACTTGTTAAAGTTTTTTTTATTATTATACTTTAAGTTCTGGGGTACATGTGCAGAACATACGGGTTTGTTACATAGGTATACACAAGCCATGATGGTTTGCTGCATCCATCAACCTGTCATCTATATTAGGTATTTCTCCTAACGATATCTACCCCTTGCTATCCCTCCCCTAGCCCCCCATCCCCGACAGGCCCCAGTGTGTGATGTTCCCCTCCCTGTGTCCATGTGTTCTCATTGTTCAACACTTATGAGTGAGAACATGTGGTGTTTGGTTTTCCGTTCTTGTGTCAGTTTGCTGAGAATGAGGGTTTCCAGCTTCATCCATGTCCCTGCAAAGGACGTGAACTCATCCTTTTCTTATGGCTGCAGAAGGGCAGTTTAACACTTCCTAAAGAAGGCACAAAATTCCTATAGAGCCAAAAGTCTTGGTTGATACTGCCTCTGCATCGGCCCCCAAAAATTCTCTCTCAAAACATGGGTAGTTCCAAGGAGTCTCCTTGGTAAATTGTAGCCTGCCTGAATGAGGTAAAGTGATCCCATCTCCAAATCAACCCACACAATGAAGGCCAGGAGTAGGAGTCTGTATCTAGTCAAAATTCTTTAATGCCTTCCCAAGCTCAAGCCATGACCCCCAAAGATGCCCACAAGTCATGTTTATACCAGGTAGACAATAACGCTCAGTCTACTGCCCTTTCCTGATTAATTCCCCAAAGCCCAAAAGGTCACATATGCACTTTTCACTCACTTTTACAAAAACAGTTGTAATGTGACACCATACACATTACACCTTGTTACAAATACTTTAAGCCCTATATTTAAGTTAGAAATATTAAGACTTAGAAATTCCTAAATATTAGAAAATATCAACTAAAACAGACTATTCTCACTGCCTTCAGTTTGATGTATCTCGGTATGTATCTCCTGTTTTTTGTCAAAGGGTCAATTGACCCCAGCTGATGCTCTCTCTGTCTCTGTGTCACTCATCTGATGGCTGTATCTATTTATTACATTGCTTCATCCATCACCGGAGTTGCTACTCTGCATTGGGCCTCCCTCCCTGTCTATAAGACTGACCCAACACTTACATGACTGAGATAGCAATGTGAAGAAAAAAATGTTGTCAGACTCATTCTAGACACTGAAAAAGCAAGCCACTATGCCTATTAGAGACAGCATGGTTTCCATGTGAAACAAATAATATTAATCTACCTCCCATAAAGCAACTACCTTTTTAAAAGAAAAACCCATGGATATTGTCAGGCTGCTTAACAAATATAACCCCCAGCAGCTGCACAGCACATCCATGCATCTGTAGAGTATATATTTGCACAGGCTGCTTTTCCATCTGCAGGACATGACATATGCCAATTGATTGGCTTATACTAGGCTTGGAGAGGAGTCAGAGTGTTGGCAGGCACCTTATGTCTATTCTTTGCTTTCCATTTTTTTCCTTTTGCTCTGAGGCTTTTGGGCTTTGCTCTTCTGGATCCTGCCTACTAAATGATTCATTTAGCTTGAAGTGGTCATTTGTAGCTAACGAAGCTGAGATTTTGTGAACATGTAACTTGCATTTAGTCCAAACTGATTAGATGTCAGTAATCAACCTAAATTATCAGGCTTTATTTTAATTGCAATTATATCCTCCACTTCACATGTTAAAAGTGGAGTTCTTACCAGGTGATAGGAACTAAGCAGAGTGCAAGTCAACCCGAAAGGAGCCAAAAGATTCATCCAGGATCAGCTACATAATTTGGAAGACTCATGCAATGTGGAAGTATAAGGCAACTTGTTCAAAATATATTCAGAATTTTAAGATAGTAACCTCAGATAATTAAACCAAATATGAGACCCTTCTATCTGTGAGACACACCTATGAAGAGAGCCCTGGATTTGTCAAAGGAAACATAAGATATTTTTGCTATTTCTTTTAAATGTTAATCATGCTTATTATAAAAACTAACATGTTGGCAATATTTTCTTCAAAGTCAATAGTATCTTCATCAAGACTTTTCTTTTAGAATTCATAAAGACTTTTTTTTTTCCTTTTCGATTGGTCTCAAAAAACAAGCTTTGAGTTTCTACTCATAACATAAAGTTTAATTCAGTTTCAAAAAATAATTGCCTGATGCCCTTCTTGCCTTTCCAAATCTTATTGTAAATACTAAGCCATGAAAATAAAGCCTGTAAATGATAGATCCATGGCTAGATTTGGGAAACCCTAAATCTAAAACTTAGCAGTGAACACCTGACAGTAACAAAAGCCATAGGCGCTAACTCTAGGAATGGCATGGCCGCTGAGCAATGTTCTCCGTGATAAAGCCATAATTGATACCTTATGAATCAAAATATGGTGCTATACTATGACCCATACTACTAACCAAATTTTATCAAACTGTGGCTAAAAACAAGAAACTCTACAATTTACTACTCTCCCTATCTTGATAAAAGTAAAAACAGGTTCTTCTACATTAAAGCTGGAATTTGCATGACCAAACTAACAAAAACTAATAAAAATTAGGTTTTACTAATTTTTTAAATGTAAGAATTAATGACTCTCATAGACTACTTCACTTTTCTTGATTTCACCTTACTCAGAGAACATGTCTAAAATAAACAACATCCCATTTTGAACGAAGTGATTTATCCAACAGACTGGTCATGCTAGACAGAAAGTTTGCATCAGGTGGCAGAAACAAAAGAAAAGTAACTGTAAAATCACTTTACATAGTAAATGTAACCTTCCAAAGACTATTTTATAATATTATTATGACAGTATCTACAGCCACATAAAAAGGTAACTATGGACATAACTGCTTCAAAAAAAAGCTAGATAATCTTCTGAACTTGGAATAATTTTAACTTTCTTTAAGGAATACTTATGGAAATGATTAACTGCTTATTTTAGTTTACATACCATGTATACTTGTGCTAAAATGATTTACCTCATAAAATTAACTCTTAAAAAACTCACTTGAATACTTAGAAGCTCATATCTCTTTCTTTTTGGCAGCCTCCCTTGTTCCATTTCCTATCTTACTTTTCCCAATTCAGTTCATCCTCCATATGGTTTGGCTGTGTCCCCACCCAAATCTCACCTTAAATTGTAATAACCCCCATGTGACAAGGGTGGGGTCAAGTGAAGATACTTGAATCATGGGGACAGTTTCCCCCATACTATTCTCCTGGTAGTGAATATGTCTCATGAGATCTAATGGTTTTATAAATGGGAATTCCCCTAAACAAGCTCTCTGGCCTGGTACTATATAAGTAGTGACTTTGCTCCTCACTCCCCTTCTGCCATTATTGTGAGGCCTCCCCAGCCATGTGGAACTGTGAGTCCATTAAACCTCTTTCCTTTACAAATTACCCAGTCTCTGGTATGTCTTTATTAGCATGAGAACAGACTAATACATCCTCCTACTGAAGGTATGATGTCACCATTTTTCTAAGCATAGATCCATTGGCTATCTAAGCTATCTTGGGCCATTTCCAGTAACTACAACTGTCAGTTCTTTTTTCATATCTATCCCTTTCCTTTCCATTTCAACTGCTTTACTTTGGGCTTTTATTACACTTTACCTGAAATACTATAAAAATATTTTGATTTTTCTTGCTTCCTTTTAACCCTGCAAAATAATCTGTACATCATGACTGATTAATCTTCCATAAAACCTGTTTGATTTTGTCTTTTCCTTGATAAAATATTCCTCACTAATAAAGTCCAAGTTTCTTAGGTTGGCATTCTGTATGATTCCTCAAAATCTGGTTTCCAAGCCAGATTATCTTCTCTCCTGTTGCAGATACTGTAGTATGCTGTTAATGAGCTTGGGCTGTAAATTCCCATTTCATTACTATAGAAAAGGTGTAGTGATGTTACCTACAAGAGTAATTGGGGGAGTTGCAAGTCTTGTGACCTCTGGAATAATGGCTGGCAATACAGAAAAGGAGTGATAATAGCCCTCTCTTTAAAAGAGGAAAATATGAACTTGGAAACATAACTTTCCTAAGAAGGAAATAGGCTTTTATTAGAAGGAATTGATAAAGCAAATCTCTTAGACCTAGTTTTCCCAGATATGTACTATGAAATGTCTTCATTGCTACTGATATAGTTTGAATATGCGTGTCCCCACCTCAAATCTCAACTCAAAAGGTAACCACTAATGTTGGGGGAGGGGCCTGGTGGGAGGTGATTAGATCATGGAGGCAGAGTTCTCATAAATGGTTTAGCACCATCTTCCCTTGGTACTGTAGAGTGAGTTCTCCTGAGATCCGGTTGTTTAAAAGTGTGTAGCACTCCCTCCTTCTCTGTCTTCCTCCTGCTCCAGCCATGTGAGACATGCCTATTTCCCCTTCACCTTCCACCATGATTGAAAGATTTCTGAGGCTCCCCAGAAGCTGTCATGCTTCCTGTACCGCCTGCAGAACTGTGAGCCAATTAAACCTGTCTTTTTTTTTTAATAAATTACCTAGTCTTAGGTATTTATAGCAGTGCAAGAACAGACTAATACAGCTACTAAAAAGAAACCTGAATTTATGAGAGCTAAACCAAAGTATGTTGATCTACTGATTAATCAAACTGACATGACAGTCCTGAAACCATCCAATGTGTTCTTCCTGCCCACTGCACAGACAAAGCCAATTCACTAAGACCACAGTGCTGCAATAAAGATTTTAATATACACGAGGTCAGCTATGCCATGTGGGAGATGGAGTTATTACCAAATCAATCTCCTTGAAAATTCAGAGGCTAGGGCCTTTCAAGGATAGTTTGGTGACCCAGGAGTCAGCTCCCTGGGTGGGGCCACAGGACAGATGGGCAGGAGTGGACCATCCTCAGAAATGTGAAAACCTGGAAAGATATCTCAAAAGGCCAATCTTAGGCTCTATAATAGTGATGTTACCTGCAGGAATAATTGGGGGATTTGCAAATCTTGTGACCTCTGGAATAATGGCTGGAAATAGTTTTTGCCTACACCTTAGCAGAATTCAGGATCCTCATCTCTTCCTAACCTGGTGGTCTTTTACTAGCTTTACAAAGGCAGTTTAGTTTGGGGGAAGGGTTATTAACATTTGAACTATAAACTAAATGTCTGCCAAAGTTAGCTTGGCTCTGGCCCAGAATAATTAAGGGCAGTTTGGAGGTTAAATGCAAGATGGCAGTTGGTTAGATCAGATCTCTTTCATGTCATAATTTTCTCTTGTTTTGTTTTTTGCAAAGATAGTTTCAGTCCCAAGTAAGATCAACTTTAATGCTGTTCTACTATTCATTTTTAATCGTATGTTTCTGTATGAAGGTTTTCTGGTAGATAAGGGGTCTCTTACTAGTAAATAATATTATTTAGTTCTTATTTACCCACCAAAATTGTAAACTCTCATGTATTTATAGGCATCAAGTTTTGTAAACCCCCCTTTAGATAACTGTGAAAAGTCATTGAACATTCTATCAAAATCTCCCATCCTTCAAGGCCTAGCTCAATTTCCTTTCCATAAAACCTTCCCTGTTTGCTTCTTGCTAGATTATAAGAGGCTTGAGAACACAGCGGAATGTGGATTCAACAAACATTTATAGAACAGGTACTATGCTAACAATCAATTTACCCCTCAGTTATACTCACACTTGTATATACAGAACAACTTCTTGAATAAAACACCAAGAAATAGTTTAAAATACTTGTTTCTGGGGAAAAGGTAAGGATAAATACAATTCTTAAAAAAAGCAGAATGTAATTTTCTTAGGGAAAAAAGAAAATGACACATTACCCGCACTCCCTTTTTCTTTCAGCATTTACTTTAGAAAACTTGTCATGGTGATTCTTTCTCTGCCCTTTGAAATGTATGTAAATCTTCTTAAAGGCTAAATAAGCTTCTTGCCAGCTTTTCAACCCAAGGATGAAAAGAACCTTGGGAGAATGTCTTTCTCAAGGACCTGGAAGCCATCCCTTTTAAATGTAATCACCAGAGAAGATAGTGTCCCTATCTCCCAGTTTCTGTGGGAAGGCAGGAGCCTAACTTTGGTGGGTGCCTGGCTCCAATTTTTGTCTTCTGTCAAAAAGATACAAAAATTTCCTTTGGATAAAGGCAATTAGTGAACAGAGACAGTCATTCAAATTACCAGGTGAGTTTAGGATGAACTATGTATGCAAATGGCACTGTCAAGTGCCATACATACATATTTTTGAGAAATGAATATAATGGGTTGTGACTCCTAAGCTATACAAAACAGTGAGATTTCCTTATGCCTCTGCATTTCTTTAGCTGACTGACTGTGGTAGACATCACATTCTGGTTTAATGCTTATCAATTATAAAATTGTTTTCCTTTGGGAAGGGTTTCCTGGGTTGGCAGAATATGTTGTTTTAAATTATACTTCCCCAAAACTCACTAAAAATCATTGTACCATTTAAATTTGTAAATGTGTAAATGTTTTAACTTCTCAATCAAATGAAAGGAACCAATTAAGAAAAGAAAGAATAAGGAGGGAAATTGTGGAAGAAGAAAGGAAAGGAAGGAAAGAAGAGGGAGGAAGGAAGAAAAAGAACAGGTTAATGGCAAAAACTCAACAGAAAGCACTTCTACTTAGGGAAGAAAAGACCTCCATAAAAAGAGTTTCCAACAGGACTCTAGAATCAGGCTTTAGAGACCAAACATATTGTCTGTGAAGTAGTTACAGGGCAGAACAATCCAGCCAATATCCCATTTTCATTAAAAAAAAAAAACTATTCAGCAATTGACCCAAACTGAAGTCACAAGTCAAGGGTAATACAGATCTTTGTCAGGTCTCCCTATGCAAGCCTGGAGCCTGAAAGTCTGAAGTCCTGCTTCCCTTGGCTGATCGTCTCCCACCCCCCGCCTGCATTCGCCATTGTCCCTGATAGCCCAGCAGAGCTTCCCTGGACAAGCCCCTCATCCAACTCTGCCATCTTAACTGCTCTTATGATAATGTGAATACCTCTCACCCAACCCTGCCATCTTAACTGCTCTTCTGCCTCACCCCTACCCGCCATTGTAACTGAACTTGTGGTCATGTATACTCCTTGCCCCTACCCCACCACTGTAACTGATCTTACTCTGCAACACCCCCTAAAAACCTACCCCAACCTATACAGTCAGTTCCCACCTTACCCCCTTCACCTGCCCTTTCTTGGATTTGGCCTGCTTGCACCCAAGCAAGAAATAAAACGGGCTTGTTGCCCACACAAACCCTGTTTGGAAGTTCTCTTTTTAAAATGCATTTAATATTTGGTACTATCGGACGCGAATAACAATCTTAACCTTTAATGTGTCCTGGACCCTGCTGGCAGTCTGATAAAAACTAAAACCCTTTCTCAAAACAATTATAATGCATAAAATAACATATAATTTTAGAAGGAAATCAATTCCATTGACAGATAAAATTGTTTTCATTCATTATATTAACATATGAAATAATGAGATCTAGCAGTGAGTCTAATAACTCTTACAATTCAGACATAGTGATGACATAGTGATAATCGTCCATGATACACACATGTAATGTGGTATGAAAATATTTGTAATTCCTATAGGTGACAAAGTCTTAGGTATCATAAGCACTGTGGTTTCTCACATGAATAACTAAAGTGCTAAATTTCAGATAGAACTTTACAAAAAACTAATTTTTTTCTCATCCAAGTCCACAGACATCCTGAATTCTACATGTGAATCTCCATGGACTCTAGGTTAAGAACCTCTGTGGGAACTATAACATTAGAACTCAGGATGGGTTCTGCTACCAGAAAAGCTAGGCAAGTCCACCGCAAGAGTCAAGAAGCTTTTGCTCCAGGAAGACGAACTATTTACTTACCGTGTTCTAAAGAGGCACCTGCATCTCCATATTGTCCTCCCTCCAGTATAACAACTTGACCTAGCACTCCTAGAATCAGAACCTTACAATGACTGCAAGATTACCTGACTACTCAGTCTAACTGAAAAGTATACTGCAGCTACTAATGCTGTACGATCTAGATGAATGGTTTGCAACACTCAGTGTGCTTCAGGATCACCTGGGATGGCTTGTTTTTGAAAAAAGATTCATGACCCCATCATCAGAGTATGTTTAAATTGGGGAACAGAAATTTTCACTTTTAACTAGCTCCCAAAGTGATTCTTATACAAGTGGTTAATTACTAAACATTTGAGAAACATCAACAGAATTAGAGTCCCCAAACTCAATATACAGAAGAACTCAAGGAAACAGTGTAATTAATATTCTAAAAGAGATTTAAATGTTTATCATAGCTATAAGAACAGCCACAAAAAACACCACTGGTATTCTTGGAAATTTTAAATGGTATTACAAAAATAAATATTACACAGTTGAAGACTTAAAGAGCAGAATGAAAATAGCTAACAACAAAATCAGTGACAAGAAAGCCAAAAATTCTCCCAGAATGGAAAGGATATGCAAAGTATGAGACAAAAATTAAAAGCCACAAGATTCATCTGGACAGACGAACATTCATCTTAATAAGAGTTTTAGAAGAGAAAAAAATGTGTCTCTGCCTAGAAAAGGGTCTGGAAAATATACACCAGATCCTTAATTGTAGTTATCACTGGCAACAAGAATGGAATTGAGATGAAGTGAAAAGAGACATTAACTTTTTTCTTTATTTCCATAATTGTATAATCATTTTATAAGAATAAATTCATGTATTCCTTATGAAATTAATCTAGACATGAATAAAATCATTGTCAAAGATACACCAGAAAAATGCTAATAAAAAGGAAGCCAAGATTATTGATATCAATACTAGACAAATTGAATCAGAGTAGACACTATTAAACAAGATAAACAGGAATGTTTTATAACAATAAAAGGTACATTCTACCAGAAAGTCGTAAGAGTCAAGAAAACTTCTGAATCTAATAATATAGTTTTTTCTTTCTTTCTTTCTTTTTGAGATGGAGTATCGCTCTATCACCCAGGCTGCAGTGCAGTGATGTGATCTCAGCTCACTGCAACCTCCACCTCCTGGGTTCAAGCAATTCTCCTGCCTCAGCCTCCCAAGTAGCTGGGACTACAGGCATGTGCCACCATGTCCGGCTAATTTTTGTATTTGTAGTAGAGACAAGGTTTCATCATGTCAGCCAGGCTGTCTTGAACTCCTGACCTCAGGTGATCTGCCCACCTTGGCCTCCTAAAGTGCTGAGATTACAGGTATGAGCCATTTTTCCTGGCCTAACATAAGTTGTTAAATGTATGGAACAAAATACCACTAGAAATACAAGGAGAAAATGGAATTTTGCTGTAATGTGAAAGACTTCAATTCACCCCTCTCAAACAGGTGAAATAGAAAACAGGAGTAAGAATGAAGACAATTATTTATTACAATTAAGAACTTTTAAAACTTCCTCCCAAAGAAACAGAGAATAAACATTTTTTTTCAAATATATATAAATACAACTTTCAAAACAAAGCGTGAACTAAGCCACAAAATATATCAATGTTCCCCCCAAAAATTTCCAAACATTTTCCAAATAAAACCTATATTTTCTGACCACAATTCAGTAAAACTAGAAATTTTAAAGGATGACAAAAACAAACAAAAAACAACTTTAAAACACCAGAAAATTTGTAAAACACGCCTCTAGTAGTATAAGGAAAAAAAAAAAGTTAAAACTAACAGCTATTTTTTAAAAATGCAGATAAAAGTACTGCTTACTAAACAGAAGGTGTTGAGAGGAAAACTGACACCATGAATGAGTTTACAAAAGAAAAAAAACACGTAATAAAAACAGAAAAAAAGAGACTAAAAATTAACTCGATAAATGCATTCAAGATATTATAAAAGATCAGCAGATTAACCTAAGAAATTAGAAAGTAGAAGTTAATAAAAATATAAGCAAAATCTAATTAAAATAATTAAATAGTAGTCTTAACTATTAAAAAGAAAAATCTTTACAAAGAAGAAAACAGAAAAAGTCAGATTTTTAAAATTCAAACTAAAAAGAAAAAGAAGACATGTGTTCCTAATGTCATTCATTTATTGTCTCTTTTTTGTAAATACCTGTGGAATACAACCTGATGCTTTGATATACATATGCACTGAGGAATGAGAACACTGTATTTATATATATTTATATATATTTGATGGACAAGTTAATTAATATGTCCATCACCTTACAAACTTTTTTGTGGCATCTCTTTTATTGAGGTTTTCTTTGTAGCCTTTGATCCATTTTTGTGGATCCATTTTAGATCCATTTTTCCATAGCTCTTTGAAAGGTATGTGTTCTCTGTTGAGTGCAGAGTTCTATATATCAAATCAACTTTTCATATTGCATATGGGGGGGCTCAATAAACAATAAACAAAAATAAAAACTGTTCTATTTTGAGGTTCTGTATAAATTTCAACCAGTAGTCAGTGTGACTTATCCACTCCTATTACACAATTTTTCATCAGCTCTTGTATTTATTTTTCCTTCATGCCTTTTCTCATTTCGGATTGCTCACTGGGATGCTCCCTAGTCAACACTAAATTAACACGGAAGCTAAACATCATTAAGGAGTCAGCGTCCAAAAAAGCCCAATTTGTGTCACGTGAGTGAGAATATAAAGGAAGGGTTGTACTAGCTTTTAACGTTTGTTTTATGCTATTCTCATCTCCTGAATAAGTATGCAATTTTTTAGGATTGGAGGCTTTTTATTTTTACTTCTTTTCTAGCTCCCATGAAGCACATGCCAATGTGGAAATAGACAAGTACCTAATAAATATTGATGATTAACTGATGGACATGAGACTCATGATACAAACACTAAAAGAATTTGTTTTTAAAAATTTGCTCTGGATTCATTTTGTTTTTTTTTCAAGTTCTGGAGAAAAAAAAAAAAAAACCATTACTATATCTGGCTACCAGAGTTTTCTCCAAGCTTGACATCAGGTCCATGTAATAGCAAGCCTTGAACATTATCTATAATAACATGAACATCATGGGTCTAAGAGTCCCAAGAAGCCAAGAGCAAACAAGGTGTAATAATCAGTACTATCCATGTGTCTTATTTACAAGGCACTCAATTCTTTCTATTTTTAATCATCAAGATAAAGGAGATGTTGTCCTTCTTTTAGGTAAATATTTACTAGATGCATTAAAACCTCACAACAGGTTCTGAAATACCAACAATTCACTGCTTTTTCAATAAATGTTTTAAGCAATTACTCAATTATTATATACCTGGCACCTCACTAGGCAGTGACAATATAAATATGAATAAGGCATTATTCCTCTACTCATAGAACTCATCCAATAGGAAACACAGATGCATAAACAAATGCATTAAACTCAAGACCTAGTTGTTTTCCAGCAATGTCCATCATTTGTTACAAGAGCTATTATTTGGAAAGAGTAATTGTTGGGAGGGCTCGTGAAATAGGTGTTCAAGTTATAACTCTTCTAATTCCTGTTTATTTGACTTTGTACGAGTTATACAACCTGACAGTACACAATAACTCCTGACCTATGTGCTCTACAAAGCAATTTTATATTACTAATAAAATGTGCAGATAAACACCCTAAGTAGTATAAATGTAAGGTGCTAGTACCTTAAATTTGTATTAAGCCAGTACCTAACACAAGGCATCACACAGACATTAATTACACAGAAAATAGATTTAATAAATATTTGTTACATATAAACAGTACATTGTTGTAGCACTTATTCTCAGATGTAGCACCCTTTTTAACACACTTTATTAAATTTCATTAACTACCTCAAACATAAGAGAATGTATGAGTAAAGAATAATAATAATACAACACACATCCATCTACCAACCCAGCTTCAGAAAAACAATATGCTCAGTAGCTTTAAAGCTCCTTATGTGCCTATATAACCTATTTCTCCCCACTCCTACACTCCTCAGTTTTGCATAAATCATTCTTTTCCTTCCCTTTATATCTTATTATATATATCTGTACCAGTACCATTAGAAATGTATTGTTTAGTTTTGCTTGTGTGAGTCTTTATATAAAAGTAAAAATGCTGTATGGATTCTTATACGGCTGGATCTTTTATGGTAAAGCTTATGTTTTGTTATCATTCATACTTACGTATATTACTATAATTTACTCATTTTCAATAATTATGGTCTCACGTCTTAAGTTTAAAAGGAGTGTTTTTAATTACTCAAATTTAACTATGAAGTTTAGTGTAGAATTTTACAGTGCCCTTTTATCAAGTTAAGAAAATTCACTTCTATTCCTAGCTTTCTAGAAGTTTTAAATAAATTGAATTTTTCAAACATTTTCTTTATCTACTGAGATTATAATATAGTTTTTTCTCTTTTAACTTATTAATGAGATAATTAATGTTGAACTAACGTTACATTCCTGGAATAAATTCAACTTTGTTATAACAACCTTTTTATCTAGTGCTAAACAGTTTACTCACATTTTGTTTTAGAACTTTTGCATCTAATTTCATAAATTAGATTGGCATGTGAATTTCCTTCCTTATCTGACCAGTGTAGTGTCATTTCACATTGGCATCACTGATTTCATGTAATGAATTGGAGAGCTTTTTGTTTTGTTTTGTTTTGTTTTGCTATTCTCAAGACACTTTTATAATATGTAAACACATTTACATATTCCTGGAAGGGTTTTTAGTATTCTATCAAACTATCTGAGCCTGCTATTTGCTTTCAGTAAAAACTGTTAACTATTAATTCTATTTAATTATTTCATTCATATTGTCTATACTTGAATTAGTTTTGTTAATTTATATTTTCTTAATTTTTCCATTTCATCCAAATTTTCATTTTTCAGTATAAATTTGTTCATAAAAGTTTTTAGTGTTTTAGTATTTATAATATTTAGTATTTAGTCATAACTCTGCAGTTATGATTCCTCTTCTTTCACTTATATGCTGTTTTTTGTCTGCTTTCAATATTTCCTAATGTATCTCACCAGCAGTTTGTCAATTTTATTGGTCTTTACAAAGAATACACTTTTGGTTTTGTTGATCTTCTCTACTGTATCTTTGCTTGTGGTTTAATTAACTTCTATTCTTATCTTTATTAATTTTTTTCCTTCTGGGTTTCTTATATTGTCTGTTTCAAACTCCACGTAGAAACTTAACTCATTAACCTTCAGCTTTCTTCTTTCCTAATATAAGCATTTATAGGTGAGAAATTTTCTTCTATGAGCTCCCTTTAGCTATATCTCTCAAGTTTTATTATTATACATCATTATTTCTCAGTTATAAGTATTTTTTACTTTTAATTATAATTTATTCATTACTCAGGAGTTATACCTATGTGCTTTTTGAAAAAGATTCCCAATAGCAGGATAATTTCACATATTTACCTAAATACATTTCTAGGTGACCTGTATCATTCTAGTGCTTTGAAAATCATTGACTCAGTATGCAGTCCATTTTTGTTAATTTTCCATGTCTCCTTGAAAAGAATGTGTCACAAACTCCTGGTGAATTTATTCTTCTATCAGTAGATAGTAACTGTCATTAGCATTTTTACTAGTATATAGTTATACCAACTTTCTTCAGTTAGGACTGTATGAATATCATTTTATCCTTTGACTTTCGAATTTTATTGATTCTTAAGTTTTAGTGTGCTTTTTATAAACTGCATATAGCTATATTTTGCTTTATATTCTAAGCTGTCAGTATTTTGTCTTTGGAGAGTTTAGGTTTTCTTTTTACTTTTATTGTGATTATAAGAATATTCGGATTTATTTTATTTTCTACTGTATGTATATCCTTCTGTTTCTACAGTGTTTCTTCCTCCATTTTTTTTCTTCTTTCGGACAAACTGGGTTTCTTATTTTCTCACTGCATTTCTCCTTTTCCACGTTTGGAAATTATACAGTCTATGACTATACATTTTTAGTAGTTACTCTAGACATTTTAACACACTTATTAAAATTAATGCCTAATATGTCAATATTTTTATCCTTATCCCAAAATATATAAAGACCCTAGAACACTTAACTATGATTCTATACATCTTAATTATACACTGTGTTTCCAGGCACATTCATTCTATATTTTTAATTATGCAAAGTATACATAGTTATTAATCATTTATAAAAAAGTAATATGTAAGCAGTAATAAACCCTTAGGTTTACCATTTCCTCTGCTTATAAATTACTATATTTGTACCCTTATTATATAACTTTTTCTTTTTCCTTAATAATTTCCTCAGTGAAAAGTTGTAGACAATAAACTAGTCAAGTTTGCTACTGGGTAAAAATACATTTATCTTTTTTCTTGAAAAATAGCTGTATCATGTACTGAATTTAAGGTTAACAGTTATTTTCTCTCACAATGATTTCACTATCTTGTAGCATTCATGTGTAAGAACTCAGCTATCATTCATAGGTAACCAGTCATCATTCACAGGTAACTCTTTTTTCCTATTTTCTTTAAAAAATTTTTTTTGTTCTTTGGTGTGCTTCAGTTTTACTACGATAGGTGTAAATATGGGTTTCTTTAAATACATCTTGCTTGGGATTTACTGGGCTTCTTAACTACAGAGAACGGTGAATTCCATCAGTTCTAGGAAATTCTCAGTATCTGTTTTGTACTTCTCTCTCTTCTGAATTTTATATTAGAATATTTTACAACTTGTCATGGCATATATCTTAACTGCTTTTCAAAAAATATTTTTTACTTTTGTATCTTTCTGTGGGAAACTCAAAGTAACCTCTTCAAATATCTTTCAGATCACCAATTCTCTACTGTAATCACCTGTTTTGCCTAACTTTTGAATTTTTCATCATTCTGTTTTTCATTTTAGATAGCTCTGCCTGGTCAATTTTGACAGTCTTTTGTTCCTTCAACATATTCATTAGGGAATAATGCATATTAAAAATACTAACTTTTTCAGTATCTTAGAAATTCTATATCTACAGTGTTTACAGAGCTGATACTATAGTTTCTTCTTCCTATGAAGTTACTTAAGATGGCTTATTTGTGTGTCTCGTGAAAACCATCTTCCTTGGAACTGTATGAGAATTTTTTGAAAGCTGTTTATAAAGTGCAGAAAGAATTTGAGTTTCCTTCTGGCAGATCTCTGGAGGTATTGCCAGGAAAAGACAATTTTAAATTAGATTTTTGGATGGGGTTTTAGAGGCTACACAGATAATATGAATGCTAACCCAAAGTCCAGATAATGACAGGCCTAAGATAGAAAATTCCAGCCTGGATTCTGTTCCTTTATCTGAGCTTCCCAGAGCCAAGGCTATGCTACTCAAGTCCTCCCAATAGCTCCTGCTATTCGGGTTAGTGTTTTTTTCATTTATCCAACAAGGTGGTCAAATTTTAAAGATTCCTAGTTACATGCAAATGTACCTTATGTGACTTTTCCAATTGGCAGGATGCAGGATTTATCTTTTGTTTTCAGTTCATAGTCTTTTAAAATTGAAGCTCCAGGCCATAATTGAAAAGCAATTCCCCCACCCTCCAGCACAATGCTGGCAATGACTTATTAGTTTGGATTTTGTGCTTTTTGTATCAGCCTCAAATAACTTCTGAAATTCAGTTATCAGATTATTTATGTATATAAAAGTATTTTCTTCATCTCTTTTAGTTGTTATAGTTCACTATATCTCTAGAAACCAAAGCATTTTTTAAATCATATTAATGTGCTTCTAGATACCAGTAATGTCTATTTCTTCTTTAGCTTCTAAATGCTAACCTGATTGACAGAGGTCCTGTTTTCTCCTTAAGGTGAAAGTGTAAGAACATAAGGAGTAGCTTCCCCAAAATTATTATCCTTAGTAAAAGACAGAGTATCTTGGAAGTAACAGGGAACCTTGACTAAGGCTGAACAGCTGCTGAGAGAAGAGAAAAAAAAGAATATATATATATATTCTCTTTCTGCTGCCTTATCACAGAAAGGATTCTGAGCAGCATATCATTTAGATGTACTTCTGATGGCTTCCATCAATATAAATTCATGGCCTGATTAAAAGTTCAAGTAGAGCCATATACCCCAAAATATATCCACTTTCAGTCAGAGGAAGGAGAAAAAAAATAAGGGTAAAGAAAAAATGCTCTTTAAAATGATATGCCATATTCTTATATTCATTCATTCATGCATTCATTGATATTTACCTAGCACTCACTACATTTGGGGCATTATTCTAGGTGCTGGCAATACAACAGTAAACAAAGACTACATGAATGATGGTACATGAGTGCCCAAAAAAAAGGTTAAAAAAAAGTGACTATGATAGCTCTTTGAAAATAAGAAAATACTACATACATATCATTTGTTATTCTTGTGTACCACAATTATGACAGCTGCTTTTTCCCTCCTCACAGGAGAAAATATGTCTTAATGGACTTGGAATTTTCAAAGCAATTTTTACTGGCAAAGTTTCTTGCTTCATAACATTTTCAAAATTCTCTTAATCTAAAATTCGACACTTCTCCATTCTCATTCAGTCACAAATACAGAAGAAAAACTCTATAATTCACATTGGCCTTTCCAACAAATCAATTGATTTAGCCAGTATAGTGGTCTAATTCAACTTCTATTTTCTCCACTCATAAATTTCAGGTTTCATACGTATACCCAGCCAAGGGCCAGAATGAAAAATTTAACAACAGCTACAGCATGGTTGTTGAGTAAGCACTCTGATACATTTCCACACTATAAACATTTAATGAGACTTGCTCCCAACAGAGTGTTTACTACATCAATTTACTTCATAGTATCATATTTGCAGGAGCAAAATAGAGCAAAGGTTATTTTGGATCCTTTACCAACACAGCTTCCTGTAAATAATGAGAAGTGCAACCATTTAATTTACCAAATCCTTAAAAAAGGTTAAATACTCAATAAATTCTGCTGTATCTAGCTCAGACAGCCACAGCAGCTATTTGTAACTTGGATATAAAAAATATAGAAAACTTAGACTTTTTTTTTACTAGTTTGCACATCTGTATTTTTGACTGGAACTAAATTTCAAAGGTTGTTCAGACAGTTTAGAATCCTCAATAGGATCTCAGAGAAACATATTTTGGACCCCCTCCCACCTCATGCAGAAGAAGTGAGTGTGCCTTTCTTGAGAAAGAGAACATTCTACTGTCACGCCTATGCCCACTCCCATCGAAGTTACACGCATACGTACACGCACATACCACACACACACTTTCTCCTCCTCTTTAACCACTGCCATTTTGTGCCTATAGCAGTCACTTTCAACTAAAGTGAGAAAAAAGAAGAGGTCTCAGATGGAGGAACAATTTGGAAATGTCTTCTTTAATCCTAAAATACAGAACGCATTATCTGAGATAAACTGGAGCTCTTATGGGAGCATTCTTTGACAGAACTTTGTTTAGTACTGTGAAAAATTTGCTATACAGGTTGAGTGTTGCTAATCTAAAAACGTGAAATTCAAAATGCTCCAAAATCCAATACTTTTTGAATGGCAATGTGATGGCACAATGGGAAAATTCAGCACTTAACTTCATGTGACAGGTCGCAGTTAAAACACAGTCAAAACTTCATTTCAGGCACAAAATTATTTAAAATATTGTGTAAAACTACCTTCGGGCTATGTGTATTGGATGTATATGAAATATAAATGAATTTCACGTTTCACATCAATCCCATTCCCAAGATAACTCACTAGGTATATCCAAAAAATTCCAAAATCCAAACCACTTCTGGTCCCAAGCATTTCAGATAAGGGATATACAACCTGTATGATCCTATCCATCTACTCTAGCAAATTTCAACATATCACACTCGACACTTCCCAAATACAGACTACAGATGGTCACCGACTTGACTTAACAATGGTTCAGCTTATAATTTTTTCTAGCTTTGTCATGGTGCAAAAATGACACATATTCAGTAAGTATGTATAGTGTTGCAGGCTCCTAAAGGTCATACCCTTCCCAGGGTAGGGTAACCTGCAACCAGTGACTGAAAGAGACACACAGGCCCGACCATTTCTGCCTGACAAGGAACACTCTGGAAGGCAATGCTCTCACCAGAGCTCCCTGCTGATTGGCCTAGGCTGTGTGGGTCTAGCTCTCAGGTAGACTTCTTCCATCCAGTCCTGCTCCCTCCCTCTTTCCTTCCCAAATGTAATACCTTGTTTTCCAGATTTCATTCTGTGTGTGATTCTGGAGGACCCAGCCCATAACACTAGCCATGACTCCTTCCTTTCTCTCATGTCTCACATGCATTCTGTCAACATTCAGCACTGATGTCCACTAACACCACCCTAGTCAAAACTAAACCATGAGGTGGTTCATGTAAAGTGTACAAATGGAACCTGGGTTACTACAATAGCCTCGGGCCTGGTGCTTGAGTTCCTCCCATTGCTCTCCTTCAGTCTATGTTCCTTATGCAACCATCATAGCCTTTTTAAGACACAAGTCTCAGCAGGTCACACCTTTGCTTACAACCTTATAGTGTATTCCCATTTAACTTGCAGTAAAAGCCAAAGTCCTTAAAAGCATACACAGTCCTCACTGGTTGGTTCTCTAACCTTAGCTCCTACTACTCATCACCTTGCTCTCTCCACCCAGACACCCTGGTTTTTATGTTGTCACTTAAACACGGGGCACATACCTTCAAGCCTTTGCTCTAGATCTTCATCTGCCTGATTCCTGAACTCTTTCAAGGCTTTGGCAATACCTCACCTTCTCAATGTAACATACTATACAATGCAGTTCTCTACAATGTTTATTGGTTTTATTTTTTGTCTCTAATCACCAGCTAAAATGTAAAAACTTGTCAATGGCAGTGATCAGATATGTCCCAAGCACATAAAACAGTAATGCCAATAAGTATTTGAGGAGTAAATAAATCTTACGCTCATAAGTTGATCTACGTAAAACAACCTCATCATTTCAATCTAACAACTCCACTTCAGATTCACTGGTTTCCTTGGCAGAGATGCACCGGAATGAGAGGTATACTAATAGAGTATTTTCCTGTTAATCAATGCTTTGAAAGACTCAAGGTGATAGAGACTAATCTGGATTTTTTATTTTCTCATGCTCTAAACTCCAACATGTTGATTTTCTTCTGTTTTATTATTATTATTATTACTATTGTATTGGGACATCAAATCACACTTTATCTTTCTCCTGACTTACCTCCAGTTCATCAAGGGCACTTCTCAGGGTTGCTGCCTGAGGTTCTGGTAGGGCTGTCATATTCTGGATGCCTTGTGAAGCATTTGAAATTACATTGAGAGCATTCTGAATTTCTTCACAAACTGTGTCCTTGCTTGCTTTGAGGGAAGCAACATCAGAATGCTCCAAACAAGCTGAGCAAATTGAATGCAAGAGGGGAGAGTTCTCCTTCAACGAGGCTCGAGCTCCTGCAATTTCATCCCTCTGATTTGGAGATTTTAAGTCCTGAGAAGAAAAATGAAAAGAGTGGTATCTTACAATGGGTTATGGAAGAAATACTTAAATAAAAAGCCTCACTTTTTAGTAAGTGTAAATGAAAAGATAATAGACACCAAGAAGTCAGCTATAAGTTATAGTCAAACGCATCTATCATTTCTACATTCCTTCAGATTCTGTTAAAAATTCTACGGTATAAAAGATGACACAGTTAACAAGTAAAGGTCCCAACAGTACAGATGTGTAAAGATCTACTACTTTTCTGTCAAATCTTTGTCAGTTAAATCCTTATAAGTAGCTAAAATACTCTGGTATTTGAATTTTTAAGTGTATTACAAGAGCTTGAATTACAAGGATGCTGACTACCTCTTTCCATAGATGTTGATAATTGCATTTAACCTTTTCATTAAAATTAAACCAATTGCGTTAAGAACATTAAATGAAACCTCCTACCATTCCGCTACTTTTCTTTCCTTTTTCAGAAACACTAACAAATTAATCCTATATCATTCTTTCTTTGACATTTATTCAACAATGAGTTACTGAGCATTTAGCATATTCTAGCCCTTGTGCTAGACTCCAATGTACAGATGTGAAAAATCCTACGAGGACCTTTTTCTTTCTTCTGGGGGGAAAAGGCCTATAGACAAACAATAAACTAGATAAATATACAAGATGATTTCAGGTGACAATAAATGCTACAAAGAAAACACAAAAGTGAAATATCATAGACACTGACTTGAAAGGAGAAATTTGCTTTAGGTTGAATGGTCAGAGAAGGTATTTCTGCAGAGATGACAATTTGCAGTGTATCTAAATGAACAGCATTACATCGGAAGGAAGCGAGGAAAGAGAATGTCCTATCTAAGTGGCAGGTGATCAGAACTAGCTCAACATACAAGGAAAAAATCTGGCAAGGGTTTAATCAAGTGATGAGGGTTAACATCATCAGTGATATCACATGGATATCATGTACCCCTTGACATACTGTGACAAGAAAAGTATGCCATTTCTGTGGTATTCTCTCCAGAAACTCATAACTACAGTCTAAGCATGAGAAAGGCAACAAACAAATATGATTAGTGAACTTCCTAAATGATGTCTGGGCAGTATTCCTCAAGACAATTAACGTCATGAAAAACAGGAGATTGGTTGACAAACTGTCACAGAACAGAGAAGATTGGGCAGACATAACTAAATGCAATGTGGTACTGAGGATTAGATCCTGGAACTGAAAAAGCATTCATAAAAAACTGGTGAAACCCAAATAACCATTATTGATAGCTAATAGCAATGCAATGGTATCCATTTCCTTGTAGTGGAAAATGTAAGATACAGTATTAACAATGGAGAAAACTGAAAAAAACGTAAATGAGAACTCTCCGTACCACCTTAGCAACTTTTCTGTAAATCTAAAATTATTCCCAAATTAAAACTTCAGTTAAAAAAAAAGCTAACTCAAGAGACATTTACAATAGTTCATGTACTTCATATACAATATTTCATGTAATCTTCATAAAAACTCATGAGAGATGTGATTATTCCCATTTTAAAACTCAGAAAACTAAGGTTTCAAAAACAAAGTTTCTTAGCCAAATGGCAGAGCTAGATGGTGGTATTTCTTGTATTGTAACCTACATCAGTATAACTTACAAGCTCTTATCCTAAAAAATATGTGATATTTAGGAAGGAAATAGGAAAATTTTCTTATTTGCTACACAGAATAAGGACTTGTACAATATCATGCAGCTTATAAAGTGCTTCTATATAGTATCTTATCGATCATCACAATACTCTGAGGGAATGAGGCTGCTGTTATTAGTCCCATTTTAACTAAACAGGTGTTTGGTGTAAAGACATAGAAACTAGTAAAAGAATTGAGATCTAAACTTAAGTTTACTGATTGCAAACCTTATGCTTTGTTCACAAGGCTCTGCTACTCTGGGAATTACATTGCCTGAGGTTAATAAATGGCTTGTGCTACTACATTTTTAGTTCCTTCCCTTCTGAAAATAAAGGTTGTCTGCTACTTCACACAGGCTTCGGAGAGATTAGCTTCATTACAAAATATAGGGAGGACAGTTAGAAGCAGCTTTCAACCCACTGTTCATACTCATTAATTACCCAAGAAAAGACATTCTGTGGTTTGCTTGGCTTGCTACGATTTGCCCCCTGTATATATGGTTTGGGTTTTAGTTTCAGCTCTGTCATTAGCACTACGAGATGGGTAAGTCATATCCTCTTTCAGTGTCTGCCTTTCTATCTGTAAAAATGGGATAATGATACTTCTGCCAACCTTCTCAGAAGATTGAGTACATAGCACATCAGAAATGGAATAGAAGTGGAAAATAGAACAAAAGTTATAGAAAGAATATGGAATTGATTTATTCCTTACATTTGTCAGACTTGATGTACTGTTTTTGTACTGTGATAATCTTACTGATTTTTGTATTTCCCACAATGTTACAAGCTCCACCTGCAGTCATCAGTGTAACTTAGAGGATAAATCATTTAATATTTAGAAAGGATGTATAGCTCCTCAGACGAATAATAATTAAAAGTATAAATATTCATAAAGAGCTAAAGCAAATTCTCTAATATTATTGTATAATCACAACTTAATACATAATTTCCTCTGAAGTTACCTATACATTATGCTTCTTTATTTAGAATGACAGCGTCAAAGTTTAGGTTGTTTCTGAAAGGTAAAAAACTTGAACATAGATTATAACCAAGAAGGCTAAAGTTAAAATTATTTCTTTTGCTCTGATGGTGGCAATGTGTAATCTGACGGTAAATTGTGGTAACTTTAATGCATGGGGACTTGAAATGTTAAAAATACTAATATATTTTGACTTTGGAGCCTATGCTTTGTCATTTCTGCCCAAGGCAATTACAGAATCCATAACGAGCCCAAATAGCAAATCCTTTAAGCCTGAAAAAAGGACTAGATCAGTGACCATAACAAAAGTAACATTACAGCAGTGGACAGGGGAAAAGGGGCAGGTTGCAGAGTCTATATAAGGAAAATTGACAAGGCATGACCATTTCTCCCAAGGAATATCATGCATGATAAACTTAATGTAGTAAATAGGCATATAGATGAAAGAGAAATTAGTGACTGTCACCTCCTAAACATATGTGTGGTGGTGGTGTTTGTGGTTGTTTTATTTTAACTGATGATATCATAGGTTCAAAGGTTCATCGGTTGTTCATTTACCCTAAAATTTTACACTAGGTCAATATAGGAATTATACAGTAAAGTTAATCAGGGATTTCTTTGGATGGAGAATTACAAAGAAATCAGCTCCTCAAGGATTGATACTTATTTAAAATCTTTTTTAAATGCTCCAGAAGAAAGCTCACAGGAGATTTCCAAGTTAAGAAGACATTAAATGTTTCCAGCTGACGAAGAAACACACAGATGGGATTTAAAAAGACCTTACAAGTCTGTGCAAGTGGGTAGAGAAGTAACATGTGAGTTTTAACCCTGGCAACAGAACAAAATATATTTAGGAATATTATTTTAAAAAATAAAAATGGAGGGCTTTAAACTATCAGTTAATTAATTCAACCATTTGTTCAACCTCTACTATGTTGAGCCTCAACGTTGCATCAAGGCAGTGTGCTAAATGTTGGAAGTGCAAAGATAAAGATCAGGAGTGAAGACAAATAAACACATCTATATTGGAACTAAAATAGAGTTACTCACAGTATAGAGGACAGTTTCTCAGCTTGAAAATTTATCAGAGAAGGTGAATCTTTTTTCCAGCTTTATTGAGGTATAATTAACAAAAAATGTGTATATTCAAGGTGTACAACATGATGCTTTCATATACATATACATATACCTTGTGTAATGATTACTACACTCAAATTAATTAATATATCCATCCACACTCTTCCCCCTTTTGTTTGTATGTATGTGCTACGAAGGACACGTAAGATCTACTCTCTTAGCAAATTTCAAGTAAGCAATACAGTATTATTAACTATCTTCACCGTGCTGTGAGTTAGGTCCCCAGAACTTATTCATCTTATAATTGAAAGTGTATACCCTTTGACCAACATGTCCCCATTTTTCTCACACACCAACCCCTGGCAACCATGGTAAAACTGCTTCTGTGAGTTTGACATGTTTACATTCCGCATATAAATACCATCATACAATACTTATCTTTCTACGTCTGGCTTATTTGACTTCGCAAAACGTCCTTCAGGTTTATCCAAGTTGTCAGAAGTGGCGAGATTTCAGAGAAGGTGAATCTTAAACAGTAAGTAGAAGTTATCCCTATGAGGAAGGACCCACAGACCCTTCAAAGGAAGCAGACTGCTCCTGCAGGATCTGGGAGACACCACAAATACTGTGAGTGCCCCAACTGCAGAAGTGGGAAAGGGAGATCCTCCTCTTCTGAATACATACTGCCACTGGAGAAACTGAAGGTCAGTTTGCGGGAGAAGTTTCCAATCTTACCTGGGGCGGAGTCAATTTAGAAAGCCAAGCCAAGCAAAATACAGGGGTAGAGAAAGCAGCGAAAAGTCCCCTGGAACTTGCCAGGTCCCTGATCAGGCCATTCTTGCATGGCACCACAGGGATCCATTGGGAGGGCAGCCAAAGGAATGGGGCCAGCAGGGTGGTTGGGGAGGAAGCACGACAGGGAGAAGGAAATTTCCAGCTGAACTTTGTAACCATTTAAACAAGGGGAGAAGCCTCGTGGCTAGAACTTGAGGGAGAGTGCAAATCCAGTGTGCAGACACCACAGGCAGAAGAACCAGGCCCTTTTCTTTTGAAGGTGGGAGGCAGGTAGCCTGGGGCCAGTTCTCAAGCCCGGCTTGCCCACCACCTGGAAACAGATTCAGGGCTGTTGGGGGGGCACAGTGGGAGTGAGATGGCCCTTCAGTTTGCATGGGAGCTGGGTGAGGCCTGTGACGGCCAGCTTTCCCCCAATTCCCTTACAGCAAGGATGACTCAGCAGAGGCAGCCATAATTCTCTTAGGTGCACAACTCCATTGACCTGGGAATCTCATCCCCATCCCCCACAGCAGCTGCAGCAAGACCCACCCAAGGAGAATCTGAGCTCAGATATGCCTAGCCCTGTCCCTATTTGATGGTCCTTCCCTACTCACCCTGGTAGTTGAAGACAAAGGGCATATAATCTTGGGAGTTCTAGGGCCCCACCCACTGGCAGTTCCTCTCCATACTACCACAGCTTATGCTCTCTGGAAAGCACCACCTCCCAGCAGGTGGCCAACTAGCACAAAAATAGAGCATTAAACCACCAAAGCTAAGAACCCTCAAGGAGTCCACTGCACACCCCTGCCACTTCCACCAGAATAGGCACTGGTATCCACAGCTGAGAGACCCATATATGGTTCATATCACAGGACTCTGTGTAGACAACCCCCACTACCAACCCAGACCAGGGTAGACTTGCTGGGTGGCTAGACCCAAAACAGAGATAACAATCACTGCAGTTCAGCTCACAGGAAGCCACATTCATAGGGAAAGGGGGAAAGTACTACATTAAGGGAACACCCTGTGAGACAAAAGAATCTGAAAAACAGCCTTCAGCCCTAGACCTTCCCTCTGACAGAGCCTACCCAAATGGAAAAAAAAAAAAAAAAAAAAGGAAAAAAAAAGTCTGGTAATATGACAAAACAAGGCTCCTTAACACCTCAAAAAGCATGCTAGTTCACCAGCAATGGTGCCAAACCAGGAAGAAATCCCTGATTTAGCTGAAAAAGAATCTAGGAGATTAGTTATTAAGCTAATCTGGGAGGCATCAGAGAAAGATGAAACCCAATGCAAGGAAATCCAAAAAACAATACAAGAAGTGAAGGGAGAAATATTCAAAGAAGTAGATAGCTTAAAGAAAAAACAATTACAAATTCAGGAAACACTGGACACACTTATAGAAATGCAAAAATGCTCTGGAAAGTCTCAGCAATGAAATTGAACAAGTAGAAGAAAGAAATTCAGAGCTGAAAGACAAGGTCTTTCAATTTAACCCAATCGAACAAGGACAAAGAAAAAAAAATAAGAAAATATGAACAAAGCCTCCAAGAAGTCGGATTATGTTAAATGACGAAACCTAAGAATAATCTGTGTTCCTGAGGAAGAAGAGAATCCTAAAAGCTTGGAAAACATATTTGGGGAATATTCAACTTCCCCAGCCTTGCTAGAGACCTAGACATCCAAATACAAGAAGCACAAAGAACACCTGGGAAATCCATCACAACAAGATCATTGCCTAGACACACTGTCATCAGGTTATCCAAAGTTAATGAAGGAAAGAATCTTAAGAGCTGTGAGACAGAAGCACCAGGTAACCTATAAAGAAAACCTATCCGATTAAGAGAAGATCTCTCAGCAGAAACCCTGCAAGCAAGAAGCAACTGGGTCTCTATCTTCAGCCTCCTCAGACAAAACAATTATCAGCCAATAATTTTGTATCCAGCAAAACTAAGCATCATATATGAAGGAATGATACAGTATTTTTAAGACAAACAAATGCTGAGAGAATTCGCCATTACCAAGCCACCACTATAAGAACTGCTAAAAGGAGCTCTAATCTTGAAACAAATCCTAGAAACACAACAAAACCTCTTTAAAGCATAAACCACACAGGACCTATAAAACAAAAATAAAAGTTAAAAAGCAAAAACAAAAATCAAAGTACATAGGCAACAAATAGCATGATGAATGCAATGGTACCTCACATCTCAATACTGACATTGAATATAAATGGCCCAAATGCTCCACATTTAGGAAGCAGCAGATGGTTGGTGAGTTCTCCACAGAAACACAGAACGCGTTAAGAACTCACCAACCAACTATCTACTGCCTTCAGAAGACTCACCTAACACATAAGGACTCACATAAACTTAAAGTAAAGGGGTGGAAAAAGGCATTTCATGCAAATAGACACCAAAAGCAAGCAGGGGTAGCTATTCTTATATCAGACAAAACAAAATTTAAAGCAACAGCAGCTAAAAGAGACAAAGAGGGACATTATATAATGGTAAAGGCCTTGTCCAACAGGAAAATATCACAATCCTAAACATATATATACCTAAAATTGGAGCTCCCAAATTTATAACACTATTGCTAATATACCTAAGCAATAAGACAGACAGCAACACAATAGTGGTGGGGGACTTCAATACTCTACTGACAGTATAGACAAGTCAAAAAGACAGAACATCAATAAAGGAACAAGACAGAAAGTCAATAAAGGAACAATTGATGTAAACTCTACCTTGGAACAAATGAACTTAAGAGATATATACAGAACATTTCATCCAACAACCACAAAATATACATTTTATTCAACAGCACATGGAAATTTCTCCAAGATGATAGGCCATAAAATGAGCCTCAATAAATTTAAGAAAATTGAAATTATATCAAGCACTCTCTCAGACCACAGTTGAATAAAACTGGAAATCAACTCCAAAAGGAACCTCCAAAACCATGCAAATACATGGAAATAACCGCTCCTGATGGTTCAAAAATGAAATCAAGATGAAGATGTAAAAATTCTTCAAACTGAACGAAAATAGTGACACAATTTATCAAAACCTCTGGGATTTGGCAAAGGTGGTGCTAAAAGAAAAGCTCATAGCCCTAAATGCCTACATCAAAAAGACTGAAAGAACATGAACTGATACTCAACGGTCACGCCTCAAGGAATTAGAGAAATAAGAACAAACCAAACCCAAACCCAGCAGAACTAAATGAAATTGAAACAAAAAAATACAAAAGATAAATGAAACAAAGAGTTGGTTATTTGAAAAGATAAATAAAATTGGTTAGCAAGACTAACCAAGAAAAGAAGAGAGAAAATCCAAATAATCTCATTAAGAAACAGGAAATATTACAACTGATATCACTGAAATACAAAGATCATTCAAGGCTACTATGAACACCTTTATGCACATAACTAGAAACCTAGAAGAGATAGATAAATTCCTGGAAAAATACAGCCCTCCTAGCTTAAATCAGGAAGAATAAGATACCCTGCACAGACCAATAACAAGCAGTGAGATTGAAACAGTAATTAATAAATTACCGACAAAAAAAGTCCATGACTTCACAGCAGAATTCTACCAGACATTCAAAGAATTGGTACCAGTCCTTTTGACATTATTCCACTAGATAGAGAAAGAAAGAACCCTCCCTAATTCATTTTATGAAGCTGGCATCATGCTAATACCAAAACCAGGAAAGGACATAAACAAAAAAAGAAAATTATGGATTGATATCCTTGATGAACATAGATCCTAAAATCCTTAACAAAATACTAGCTAACCAAATCCAACAACATATCAAAAAGAAAATCCACCATGATCAAGTGGATTTCATACCAGAGATGCAGGGATGTTTTAACATACACAAGTCAACAAATGATACACCATATAAACAAAATTAAAAACAAAAACCACATGATCATCTTAATAGATGGAGAAAAAGCATTTGACAAAATCCAGGATTCCTTTATGATTAATACTCTCAGGAAAATCGGCATACAAGGGACATATCTAACTGTAATAAAAGCCATCTATGAAAAACCCACAGCCAACATTATACTGAATGGGGGAAAGATGAAAGCATTCTCTGAGAACTGGAACAAAAAAAGGATCCCTACTCTCACCACGCCTCTGCAACATAGTACTGGAAGTCCTAGCCAGAGCAATTAGACAAGAGAAAGAAAGAAAGGGCATCCAAATCGGTAAAGGAGAAGTCAAACTGTCACTATTTGCTAATGATATGATCATTTACCTTGAAAACCCTAAAGACTCCTCCAGAAAGCTCTTAGAACTAAAAGAATACAGCAAAGTTTACAGATACAAGATTAATGCACAAGTCAGTAGCTCTTCTATACACCAACAGTGACCAAGTGGAGAATCAAATCAAGAGCTCAACCCCTTTTATAATAGCTGCAAAAATAAAATAAAATAAAATAAAATACTTAGGAATACAGGTAACAAAGGAGTTGAAAGACCTCTACAAGGAAAACTACAAAAAACTGCTGAAAGAAATCACAGATGAAAAAACAAATGGAAACACATCCCATGCTCATGGATGGGTAGAACCGATACTGTGAAAATGATCATACTGCCAAAAGAAATCTACAAATTTAATGCAACCCCCATCAAAATACTATCATCATTCTTCACAGAATTAGAAAAAACAATTCTAAAATTCATATGGAATCAAAAAAGAGTCTGCATAGCCAAAGCAAGACTAAGCACAAAGAACAAATCTGGAGGCATCGCACTACCTGATTTTAAACTATACTATAAGGCCATAGACATGAAAACAGCATGGTACTGGCATAAAAATAGGCACATAGACCAATGGAAGAGAACAGAGAACCCAGAAATAAACCCAAATACTTACAGACAACTGATCTTTGACAAAGCAAACAAAAACACAAAGTGGGGAAAGGATACCCTTTTCAACAAATGGTGCTGGAATAATTGGATAGCCACATGTAGGAGAATGAAACTGGACCCTCATCTCTCACTTTATAAAAAAAAAAAAAACTCAATATGAACTGAGAACTTAAATCTAAGACCTGAAACTAAGAATTCTAGAAGATAACATTGGAAGACCCCTTCTAGACATTGGCTTAGGCAAAGATTTCATGACCAAGAACGCAAAAGCAAATGCAATAACAACAAAGATAAATTGTTGGGACTTAGTTAAACTAAAAAGCTTTTGCATGGCAAAAGGAACAGTCAGCAGAGTAAACAGACAACCCACAGAATGGAAGAAAATCTTCACAATCTGTAATCTGACAAAGGACTAATATCCAGAATCTACAATGAACTCAAACAAATCCATAAAACGCAAACAATTCCATCAAAAAGTGGCTAAAAACATGAATACACAATTCTCAGAAGTTATACAAATGGCCAACAAACATATGAAAAAAAAACTCAGCATCACTAATGATCAGGGAAATGCAAATCAAAAACACAAGGTGATACCACTTTACTCCTGCAAGAATGGCCATAAGCAAAAAAAACAAAAAACAGTAGATATTGGCATGGATGTGGTATGTGTGGGAATACAAACTAGTACAGCCACTATGGAAAACTGTGGAGATTCCTTAAAGAACTAAAGGTAGAACTACCAGTTGATCCAGCAATCCCTGTGGCATCTACTCAGAGGAAAAGAAGTCCTTATACGAAAAATATACTTGCACATATATGTTTACAGCAGGACAATTCACAATTGCAAAACCATGAAACCAACCCAAATGCCCATCAATCAATGAGTGGATAAAGAAACTCTGGTCTGTGTGTGTGTGTGTGTGTGTGTGTGTGTGTGTGTGTGTGTGTGTTTGTGGCTGAGTAGCATTCCATATATATATGATTTAATTCTACTCAGCCATAAAAAGGAATAAATTATTAGCATTTGCAACGACCTAGATGAGCTTGGACACTATTATTCTAAGTGAAGTAACTCAGGAATGGCAAACCAAACATTGTATGTTTTCACTAATATAGGGGAGCTAAGACATGAGGACGCAAAGGCATAAGAATGATACAATGGACTTTGGGGACAAGTGTGGCAGGGGGTCAAGGGATAAAAGACTACAAATATGGTGCAGCGTATACTGCTCGGATGATAGGTGCACCAAAATCTCACAACTTACCACTAAAGAACTTATGTAACCAAACACCACATGTTCCCCAATAACTTATGGAAAATTTTAAAAATAAAATAAAAATAAAGAAATTCAAACATTGCCTAAGTAAAATAGAAAGAAAAAAAAAGGAAGTCATCCCTATGAGCAATGCAAAACAAAACAGCATGTGGAAAGGCCTGAAGCATGAAGAGGCGAGGAATGTGCAGGTCGCTGCAGGTGATATGACAAATACAGGAAACCTAAGCATGAATGGTGATGAATCCAGCAGGATAGGGAGGCAAGAGACATTTCACATGCTCTGCTAAAGAACTCTGAAAGCAACAAGCTCAGATGTGTATTTATAAAGATTGCTCTGGCAATGGGTTTTTGAGTGGATTGGAGAGAATGAAATTGCAGTCAAGGAGACCAGGCAATAATCCAGGTTTGGGCAAGAGAAAATGAGCACGTGAACACTATCGCTAGGCTACAGTGGGATAGATCCAGGAAATTTTTAGTAGGTATAAATGGTAAGACTTTGGTATATCTAGATAGGAGTAGGGAAAAGAAGGTATTTGGAAGCATGTAGAGAATTGTTTCAACAATTGTGTAAGTAGTGATGCATTCACCACGAGAATACAGAGAGAGGAGTCTGCTTGGAAGAAAAAGGTGAAGTACATTTTGTCATCGGCTACATGTAACAAATCAGCACAAATTCAAATGAAAATACAATACACATGAATCTAGAATTCAGAGGGGAGTTTAGGCTAGAAAAAGAGATATGTCAAACACCAGCTCACAGTTGAAAGCTAAAGCCACAGGACCTGCACCCAGGAAAAATATTACAATAAGGAGAAGAATCTCAGAGTCATCATAAATTGTTCTTTGAGGATATCAAGCCACTAATTTTATGTGCTAGCCCAAAAGGACAAATGTGTAATTATATTAGCAAGAAAGGTATCAGAAAATACTAAACTCTAAAAAAAGTTTTTCAGTTAAAAATATTTTAGTCCAAAGAGAACACTGAGTTCTCCACTGAGCTTTCAAAGGGGAGGCAAAGGAAAATAAAACGTTAATAGGTTCTTGTTAGACTTTCAATTTATACAGAACTTTAGAGAAATGTCTCAAGCTGAACCTCTAATAGCCAGGTGAGAACTGGGCAGATGGTAGCAATTCTCAAGGTTCATTCCAAAATACTGCTGCAGATCCTTCCCATGGCCACCGTTTAAACATGACCTGTCCAATTGTCGTAACCATCCCTTGAGTCACTTCTTTCCTCTCCATCCCCATGGCTATGACTTAAGTACAATTCTGCATTCCTTCTATCCAGAAGCACAGCAAGAGCCCTTCCAAATTTCTCAAATCCCTCCAATCTCCACAGTCTGATCCTACCACTCAAGGTACTTCAATGCTTCTCACCTTGCCTTAAAGATGATGGCCCAGCTCCTTGGCACAGCACTGTGACCCTCAGCATCTAGCTGTCTCACCCTGTCACCATCACAACCCTATCTGCCTATATCTCCTCCATGCAGAACTATACATATATATATTTTTTTTTAATAAGCAAAAAAAAAAAACCATGCATACTATAGAGTTTAGAATCTAAACTACTGTGGGTAATCATGGTCATCATACCTTAAGATAACAAAAGATTTTTCTTTAAAAGCAATTTTGAACAGAATGACTTCTGTTTCTGGGAAGCTTAAAAATATGAGGTCTGTTCACCTTGAAAAGGGGAAATTTATATTAGAAAACACACGATAAAAAAATCTAGAAATCATGAATGAACTTGATAACTTCTTAATGGGCTTCTTTACTAAATCTGGAGATACTAGGTCATAGAAGTAGCTTTTTAGATTTGAGTAAAATAAATTATATCTGTTCATACTTCTGTCTCCACTACTTCCTTATAATTCTCTTGAATGTAAGACGATGGCTTACTTATTTTATATCTCATCATCTAGTAGCATGTAGCACATATTAGGAGTTTAATACATTTCTGTTAAGGAAACAAAAAGACAAATGAATAAGAATTAAGCCAGAGGAAGTTAGTATGCTCAAAAGGGGATAGAAACTCCAGACATAATTACTCCAAGAAATAAAACATGTGGAAAATGTACTTTAATCCAGAGAGTTTGAATACATTTATGCATGGCAAGGCCACAGAAAGCTGAAGACCAAAATTTAACTGTACCTATCTTCACGTTAAATGTTAGTGAAGCCATTGGTACAACTATTTCACAAAACTGTTTGATAGTATTTACTGAAGCTGAGCATATGCACGCCCTCTTACCCAGCTATTTCATTCATAGGAGAGCAACCACACGTGGAAATATGTTCCTATGTCTATCTGAAGACACAGACAAAAATGTTCCATACCAGCACTGCCTGTAATCATTCCAACCTGGACACAACCCAGAGTAATGAAAATGAACAAAACACAGCTACATGCAACAACATGAAATATGGCACACACACACCCAAAAAGACGTCAAAGAGTATATATTGTTTAATTCCATTTGTGTGAAGTTCATACTCAGGCAAAAGTAACCTATCATTTTAATAATCAGAATAGTCACTATTCTTCAGGGGGTGATTAGGGACTAGAATGGGAGGAGGAATCGTTTGGTTTCTGGTTTCTGTTTCTTGTGCTGGGTGCTAGTTACACTGATGTATTTAGTTTGGAAACATTCATTGAACTGTTCATTTTGCGCTGTGCATTTTTCTCAATGTATGTTATACTTTAATGTTTAAACACTTCACATCAAATCAAGGAAATGAAAAACAAAAAGTAAAGCCAATATCCACAATGTGAGTCTTCTTTTGGCAAAAGACACTGGTATAAACTAGCTATGGACTGGCCATGGTGTCATATTACCCATGTCATTAAGGGAAGAATGAGAAAATTAGATATTCTGTCCATCTGTAAGAATCTGTATCCACTTTGAGGGTGAATATTTTTTTAAAATATAAATGTTTGAAATATAAAAACAAGAAGAGAAAGCTATAGCTTGGCTATCAGAAAAAGCAATCCTGAGAGATTTTCATAGCAATTGATTCCATGAACCCTTTGATAAACCTGCGTTTCTGAAAATCAAAGAAAACTTCCTTACGAAGCTACCTTCCTGACCACATGGAATAGCTCAGCATATACTCTGTTCAACAAAGCAGAACTATATGCAAATTACTGCGTTTCTCTTCCAGGTGTTTAAATGAGGTTTCTGAAGCTGACACAACCACTCTGGTAAGGGAAGGAAAGAGAGCTTATAAAGAGAGGTTTTGTTTTTTGAGATTAAGATGTGCAGTAGAAAAGCCCACGTATACTTTGCTATTTGGATTCCATTATGGGTTGGCTTCTATCTCCAGTCTTCTCTCTGCCAAGATGCTGCATACCAATTGCTGCACTGGTCATTGGGCAGCTTCATGTTCTATTAGGAAACAAAATAACACAAACACCTGCTAATTTAATGGTTTTTGCCAACCTAAATTAGGAAATGGAAACTTAGCGTTAACTGAGTTGAAGGATATAAGATGGTGAAACAACAGCAGGCTTCAGGTAAAAGAAAGTTTTGAGAGAAAAAAATAAAGATTTAAAAAATGCAAGATTTTACAATAAAAGCATCATTAAGCAGCAGAGAGAGGCCTTTACTGCTTTTCTATCCTTATTTCTCATTTTTCATTTCAGAGAAACAGGACAGATTCAATAAAAAAGAAAATAAAAGAATTCTTCAAATTCAAATAGGAAACTGAGAAACCATATAATAACAGTATTAAGGTATCTCCCAAGGTATGCATTCTGGGCCATTAATAAATGCCTTGGGTAACAGAAATACACCAAGGTGGATATTAATAACTCCAAAGAAATGTCTAAGGAAAATATGATCACTTAATTCTAATGCAGACTACTGTGTCAGTCAAGAAAATGTAGGGGTGTGTATGGGTGTACGTGTGTAAAGTTCAAAAATGCGCTACGTTCATTTCCTATTCATCCAAAGCAAATACAGTATATATTACATTTGTCTATTGTTTGCCTAGAATTTATATCTCAAAATAAATTCTATCTGAAGCCATCTGCCATATGATCAAAAAGTAAAAGGAATAAACAGAAACACAGAAAAGCTATGGGCTATTTTAGCAAAATTCAGTGGCTGTACTTCATGCATCCTTTCCATTGGTGCATATGTTTCATCATTTAATCTATTAAGAAGAGTCAAATATCCATAGGTCAGGGTCAGGGATGATGGCTCAGTTTGGGAGCCAGCACTCGGGATGCCAAGGTGGGTGGATCACCTGAGGTCAGGAGTTCCAGACCAATCTGGCTAACATAGTGAAACACCATCTCTACTAAAATACAAATACATCTCTACTAAAAAATACAAAAATTAGCCGGGCATGGTCTATTTTTATGCTCAGATACTCAGCATAAGAATCACTTGAACCTTGGAGACAGGTGTTGCAGTGAGCCAAGATCACACCACTGCCCTCCAGCCTGGGTGACAGAATGAGACTCTGTCTCAAAAAAATCCATAGGTCAGAAAACTTACCCTCTAAACATAATTAACAAATTTAAATTTAGTCAAAAATCAATACATATTGTTATTTTTACAATTCCTTCCTATTTAAGCTTCCGTGACTCACTTGTGAGAAACAGACCACTTGTTTTCTGAACATTATGGTGCATCTTAAAGAGAAAATAGCATCACTTAGATCAAACGGGATCCAATCCCAGGGACGTTGACCCAACTTCCCAGTTAATAATGCATTACATTTGTGTAGTGATCTATTCTGTTCAACATATTTCCAGCCATTCTTCCACAAGGAGTTATATTGTTGTCACAAGAAAAAATGAAAAATGTGACAACAAGAAAAAAACTTTCTTGTTGTCACAAGACAAAACGAACATTTGTCAAAAGGTATACACAAATTAATGAAAAGTGGTGATGGTGATGTTTTTAAGAAAGCCAACATTTACCAAGGAGCTATGATGCTTCGTATGTTCAAACACTCTCTCATCACTTTCTCATTTAATGGCCCCAGTAGGAATAGGATCCAAGACTGGCTCCTGTCTCAACACTCTTTCAATTTAACACTATTTCTATTTGTTGTCAGTAGCTCCCACCATCTGCTCCTAAAGTCTGTCAAAAAACTTTCCTTTAACTCTGCCCATCTGCGGTGACCCAACAGAGAATATATATTTCAGGCATATCTTCCTGACAAAGAATTGTCATAAGTAATACAACTAAGATTAGAAACATTTTCCTTAATTCAGTTTTAGAACAAGTCTGATACAAAAACCTCAGGTCAAAACTACAAGATTAAAAATTAAAATGTGGTCCATAAGGTCATTTAGAACGCTCAAAAATATGTCATATATGTGGAGAAAGAACGAAACTAGTAAGTATTATCTTGAATATTTCAATCTGCCTTTGATAAAGGAAACATTCTAAATATGGCATCTTTGTAGATGAATGACTGATTTTCCCAGAGGAAAAAGTGTTTTGCTTTTTAGTTTAATTCAAATAGCTTGAAACGCCTGCTATATAGTGTGACTTTAAAGCTAAGACTACAAACTCAAATGTGCAAGCAGGAAGTATGAATAGGGCAGATGAAAGTAAATATGGAGTGGTGAGGCATTGGCACACTATACTGTATCTGCCCCAATTTAAACACATTCAAATCCAATTGGCCAAACCGAAAGGATCCCTGAATCTAATGTACTAGCACAGATGTTTGTGTGAGCCTTATTAACGCAGTTGCTATGCTTTGCATTCATGCGATACATGTACCTGACCTTGGAAGACTTCAGAAAGATAGAAAATGCATGTCCCTGGACCTAATGAACTACAGTAAGCCAAAAGGACTGAATGAGGAGCAACTCCAAGGCAGTAAGTCTGCTTTATTTTAAAGGAAATAGCATAAGCTTTGAGGTTAGAATCCCAATGCAAAAACACTCCAAGAGCAGGAGATTTCAGGTGAATAATCAACCTTACTTCAGCTACAAAATGGGAATGATAGTTCCTACCTTTTAGGGTATTAATGGAGTTAAATGATTTAATGCCAAACACTTTTCCAGCTTTTTCTTATTTGATGCCTCTCTATGCAGCAAACTATTAGCCACATTCCTTCTTTAAAATATTTCCCCACTGTTTTCTTAGATGACAGCAACTACTAAATTTAAAGTGAGAGGTGTTTACCTCTGTTCTAAGTTCCAGGTGCATATCTCAAGTTGAGTCTCAAACATGCCCCAAGTTGAACCCACTGTGTTTCCTACACTCCCACTCCCCATACGTTTCTCTCCAGCATTCCATCTAGATTCCCCTAATATTCAGCTAATCAAAAAGAGGAATATCCTTGACTTTTCCAACCCCCAACCCCCACCATTAGGTAAGTTCTGTTATTATACTCATTAAATATTTCTCCAGCGTTTTCCCCTGCTCTGGTCCTCACTAGTAGCACTAGCCTAGAGGAGAAATAAGTAGTGACAAAATTAAGGAAGTGCTTGTGAACACAAGGGAGTTGAGAGACTAGAGAAATATTTAATAAGACAGAACTTTTTGACCAATCTTTTCTCTGTAATACCATCAGAGTAAACCATTTAAAATTTAAATCTGGTCATCACTCCTCCAATTTTCTAGTGATAGCTAATCCACAAATAATAAAACTCAGATTGTTTGTTATAGGCAAGCATGCTTCTCTGGCTTCTCTCTCTAGTCTTACTTCATACTCCTCCTGTCACGGTCACCCGTTTTTCCAGCCACATAGAATCACATGAGGTTCCACTGGTACCTCTGCACAAGCTATGCTCCATTCTCCCCTGCACCCCCCAGGAAATGACTATTCATCTTTTAAGTCATCTTGGATTCTCACATTCTATATCACACACAGATTTCACTCATGTGCCTCCTTTATATGGCACTAATCTAGCACATACTTTAAACTGTTACCCTTTGCTATAACTATTTGTTGACACATCTGTGTCTCTCACCAAATTATGAGTTTCTCCTGCGGCCAAAATGATGTCTTAGTTCTTCCCTCCACTAGGCTGTGTATAGGAACAAGCTCAGAGTAACCAATGAATTAATAACACCTCTTACCACTTTAAAGTAATGACATAATTTTGAGGGTCACTATCATAAAATAATTTACTTTTCCATGAAATAAAAATTTCAATTATGTAAAAGGAAATCACAACTGCAAAAAGCTAAGATATGCTCAGTCTAGAATGGAAATTTTTCTTTTAATTGTCCCCAACTAGGCTAACTAGATTTGTTTATGAACTAGTCTTCAAAATGTTCAGGCCTAAGCCTCTTTTAAAAAATGGGAAATGGCCGTTTTTATCACTTATAAGAAAGTGGATCTTTCAGAACCTATTGCTATGACTCTCAGGGTGTTCTAAAAAATACCTAATTTCTAACATAGTCCCCAACAGAAACAAGACTTTGAACAGAATGCAGATAAGGATGTCTCACATTTATCATGCTTTTCAGAAAGTTAAATTAGTGCTCCCTATATTAGCCAATAACTAGATTCATCTGATTGAGGAAAACAGAGGTTAACTTAGGTTAATACTCTTGCTAAAGTTGGGGTATTATGAAAAATTGATTTCAACAAGTACTCATATAGTGGAATTGTGCTTAGAGCTGTGAGGAAATAGAAATACCAAGTAAAATTAAGTACCCAGCTCTGCAGTCCTCTATTCTCCAGAAATTGTTAGGTAATTATATGCTAAAATAAGAAATTTGACTAAAATTGGTGATATAGATTAATAATTACCATAGGAACTATAAGGGAAAGCATGAAAAGCTTAAGAAATGCTTCAGAGAGAGGAAGATGTGCATTTCTAAATGTACCAGGTAAAAGCTAGCCAAGAAAACTGGTATGAAAGTTGGCTTGCTAGTCAGCATGTCAGACATTCTGTATCAAAATCTGAGCTCCTAATAGTGCCCCTCAGCCCACTATTCTCATGGTATTTAACAGTTCAGTTAACAGCAATTCCTCAAGTTGACAGTGCCAAACACTTTGTCATCATCTTTAAACTTCTCCCCTTCTCTCATATCCCACATCCAGTCTGTGAGACGATCCCATCGGTTTTACCTTCATTTATGAAAAATTTGAGCTCTTATTACCTCTACAACTTACCATGTCACTGCTTGGCTCAAACCATCCTATGAATCTCACTATGGGAGTGACCCCACTCCCATTACTCACCTTGCTTACCATGGCCAGCTCCATGGACCTCTTGCTGCTCAGCCAAGAAGCCAGGTCCATCACTATCTCAGGTCTTCCCATTGAAGACCTGAGATAGATCCGTGACTGGCTCACTCCCTAACTTCTTTCAAGTCTTTCCTCAAAAATAAACTTTTCAATCAGACCTCCGCTGGTCACCATATCTAAAAGTTAAATCAACAACTCCAACTTCGGGCCAGGTGCTATGGCTCATGCCTGTAATCTCAGTAATTTGGGAGGCTGAGGTGGGCGGATCCTGAGGTCTGGAGATCAAGACCATCCTGGGTAGCATGGTGAAACGCTGTCTCTACTAAAAACACAAAAAATTAGCTGAGCATGGTGGCAGGTGCCTGTAATCCCAGCTACTTGGCAGGAGAATCACTTGAACCCAGGAGGTGGAGGTTGCAGTGAGCTGAGATTGTGCCACTGCACTCTAGCCTGGGTGACAGAACGACACTGTCTTAAAAAAAGAAAAAATTCCAAACCTCAATATGCCATATTTCTTTTCCTGCTTTATTTTCTCTGTACTATTTGTCACTAATCTACACTACAGTTATTTAACATGTTTTTTTTTTCTCTCTTCTCTAGTGGAACGTAAGCTCCATGAAGATACATAAGAGGTGATAAATATTTACTTCATGAATGAATGAACAGCAACCCAAATTAAGAATTTTCAATTAATTTGACACATTTGACTGATCACATATGCAAAAAAATTACCCTATCATATGGCAATAAAATATCAGAGAATTATCTAGTTATAACAGGGAAGACAGATAAAGGGCACAGAAACAGTATAAACGTCCTGCTCCCTTTTAGCTCTCATTCTAGAGGCAAATCTTAGAACATTCACCTATATATCTTAGGATTTGGTTGTGTATTTTACTTAGGTCATCTTTCATGTTTGCCAGAATTCATATAGAAAGCTTCTGAACCCAAAACATAATGGCTGCAGTTGAAAGGTCAACTGTGTATGACTGCCAATTAGATGGCAAGTTGTATCTAAAATCTAGATCCCTAATTAATAAAGATTTTGCCTTAAGAACTGTACACAGAGCATGAATCATCTATATGCAGAGTATTCGCCGTTTAGTTGTTGCCAATTTAAATATTCATGTCTCTAGGAATGGCTTCAATCTACCCTGGTACATAAAATAAATTAGCATTCTTGCACTCTAGAGAGAAGTATGTGTTTAGCACCAAATGGAATCAGCAGATGACTAAATACTCTTTTTTTCCCCTCTCTTGTTTCTATCATAAATACAACAGATGCAAGATGCTGGAATGTGGACAACCCCAGAAGGTTGGTGTTTGCCTCTAATGTAGAAATAAACCATTCAAAAATTCATTCCATATAGAATACCAGAGTTAGCAAGAGCCCTTTGGTTCCTTTATTGCCATCAAGATAACTTTATGACTAAGCATATCACAGAGGCCCCCATAGTCCAAATGAAGCATAAGGCTACCTTTGCTACTAAACATCACAGAATATCTTAAAAATTTACAGCAATGATAATTCAAGCACAAATAAATGATTGCCACATAAATGATTCAGAGTTACTACAGTTCAACAGTAAATTTAGAGCATTATCCAAATTCATGGGTAACTTAAAGGTATGAAAAATGGATCTTTAAATGATAAGTTACTGGAATAAAACTGTTCCTATATTAAACAGGGAAAAAATGCTTTCTAGGAAGACTTAGCTCTCTTCAGTCTCACCTCTTTTATAAGCAGAATGCACAAGGAAAACCACAGGGCCTCACCAGTTGTCCAGTTGTCCAGCTATGTTCCTCAAGTTTCTCTAGCTTTTGCTATCTCAATGTGAGTGGTACTTTCATTCCCATTTCTATTCACTGTTAGATGTGTAAGGAATGTATACTCAGAGACAGTCAATTTCAGTAAAAAATACATAAATAAATACATCTTCAACCACAGCTAAGATCATAATCAATAGTGAAAGACTGAATGCCTTCCCCCTTAAGATAAAAAACTAGACAAGGATGTCCCCTTTCACTAGTTCTATCCAACATTGTACTAGAAGTTCTAGACAAATAATTTAAGAAACTCAAAGAAATAAAAGGCATACGGATTGGAAAAGGAGAAATAAAACTCTCTCTCTTTGCAAATGCCATAATCTTGCATGTTAAAAATCCTACAGAGTACACTCCCCCGGCCCTGAAAATAGTAGAGCTAATATAAGATTAGTATGGTTCACAAAAGGCAAGATCAATATGCAAAAATCAGTTGTACCTATAGACATTTGCAGTGAAAAATCTCAAATTGAAATTAAAAAAACAATTCCACTTAAAATAGCATGAAAACATAAAAAACAGTAAAAATTTAACAAAAGAAATACAAGATAAGTATACTGAAAACTACAAAACATCATTGAAATGAATTAGGTAAGACATAAATAAATGTAAAGACACTCCATGTCATGGATTAGAAAATAATATTTTTATGATGATATTATTCCCCAAATTGAACTATAAATTTAATGTAATTCCTTTTTTTAATTGTATTTTAGGTTTTGGGGTACATGTGAAGAACATGCAAGATTGTTGCATAGGTACACACATGGCAGTGTGATTTGCTGCCTTCCTCCCCATCACCTATATCTGGCATTTCTTCCCATGCTATCTCTCCCCAACTCCCAACTCCCCGCTGTCCCTCCTCTATTTCCCCCTGACAGAACCCAGTGTGTGATGCTCCCTTCCCTGTGTCCATGTGTTCTCATTGTTCAACACCCACCTATGAGTGAGAACATGCAGTGTTCGATTTTCTGTTCTTGCATCAGTTTGCTGAGAATTACGGTTTCCAGGTTCATTCATGTCCCTACAAAGGACACGAACTCATCATTTTTTATGGCTGCATAGTATTCCATGGTGTATATGTGCCACATTTTCCCTGTCCAGTCTAACATCAATGGGCATTTGGGATGGTTCCAGGTCTTTGCTATTGTAAACAGTGCTGCAATGAACATTTGTGTGCATGTGTCCTTATAGTAGAACGATTTATAATCCTTTGGCTATATACCCAGTAATGGGATTGCTGGGTCAAATGGAATTTCTATTTCTAGGTCCTTGAGAAATTGCCACACTGTCTTCCACAATGGTTGAACTAACTTACACTCCCACCAACAGTGTAAAAGTGTTCCTATTTATCCACATCCTCTCCAGCATCTGTTGTCTCCCGATTTTTAAATTATTGCCATTCTAACTGGCATGAGATGGTATCTAAATGTAGTTTTGATTTGGATTTCTCTAATGACTAGCGATCATGAGCATTTTTTCATATGTTTGTTGGCCTCACGTATGTTTTCTTTTGTAAAGTGTCTGTTCATATCCTTCGCCCACTTTTGAATGGGTTTGCTTGTTTTCTTCTTGTAAATCTGTTTTAGTTCTTTGTATATTCTGGATATTAGCCCTTTGTCAGATGGGTAGATTGCAAACATTTTTTCCCCATTCTGTTGGTTGCCAATTCACTCTAATGACTGTTTCTTTTGCTGTGCAGAAGCTGTGGAAAAAGCTTATCCACCATGATCAAGTAGGCTTCATCCTGGCGAGGCAAGGCTGGTTCAACATACGCAAGTCTATAAACGTAATTCACCACATAAACAGAACCAAAGACAAAAACCACATGATTATCTCAATTGATGCAGAGAAGGCCTTTGACAAAATTAAACAATCCTTTACACAAAATACCCTCAATAAACTAGGTATTGATGGAACGTAGTTCAAAATAATAAAAGCTATTGATGACAAACCAACAGCCAATATCATACTGAATGGGCAAAAACTGGAAGCATCCCCTTTGAAATCTGGCACTAGACAAGGATGCCCTCTCTCACCACTCCTATTCAATATAGTATTGGAAGTTCTAGCCAGAGCAATCAGGCAAGAAAAAGAAATAAAGGGTACTCAAACAGGAAAGGAGGAAGTCAAATTGTCTCTATTTGCAGACGACATGATTGTATATTTACAAGACCCCATCGTCTCAGCCCAAAATCTCCTGAAACTGATAAGCAACTTCAGCAAAGTCTTAGGATACAAAATCAATGTGCAAAAATCACAAGCACTCTTATACACCAATAACAGATTTAAAGAGAGTCAAATCAAGAACGAACTGCCATTCACAATTGCTACAAAGAGAATAAAATACCTAGGAAAACAACTAACAAGGAATGTAATGGACTTCTTCAAGGTGAAGTACAAACCACTGCTCAATGAAATAAGAGAGGACACGAATAGATGGAGAAACATTCCATGTTCATGGTTAGGGAGAATCAGTATCGTGAAAATGGCCATACTGCCCAAAGTAATTTACAGATTCAACGCTATTCCCATCAAGCTACCAATGACCTTCTTCACAGAACTAGAAAAAAACCACCTTAAACTTCATATGGAACCAAAAGAGAGCCCGCATAGCCGAGTCAATTCTAAGCAAAAAGAACAAAGTGGGAGGCATCACACTACTGGACTTCAAACTATACTACAAGTCTACAGTAATCAAAACAGCATGGTACTGGTACCAAAACAGAGATATAGACCAATGGAACAGAACAGAGGCCTCGGAGGCAACATCACACATCTACAACCATCTGATCTTTGACAAACCTGACAAAAACAAGCAATGGGGAA
>CAUYLG010023623.1:0-47549 GCA_963573385.1 Cacajao melanocephalus | reverse complement strand
ATAAAAGAGGTTTTTAATATCCATTTTTAGACTGCATTCTAGCCTGGGCAATAGAACAAGAATCCCGTTCTGTCTCCCTCTTTCTCTTCCTCTTGCTTTCTCTCTTTCATTCTTTTTTTTTTCTTTCCTTCACTCTTTCTTCTTTTCTCTCTTTTTCTTTCTTTCAAAAAAACAAGAAAAAAGAATCTAAAGTAGAAAGGATTTAGAAAGCCAGACTATTTCTTTTTAGAGGTAATTTGTTTGAAAATAATGCCCTATTTCTTCTTTGTTTGCATTTTTTAAATAAATGGAAAATATCTTTGTAAAAAGAAAAAAAGATACACATTGTACAGCTGTAAGAACATGTTTTCTTTATGTCCTTATTCTATAAGCTTTATTCAATTAACTGTTTTTTTAGTCTTTTTGTTAAAAACTGAGACACAAACATTCCATTAGTCTAGGCCTACACACACTCAGGATTATCAGTATCACTGTCTTCCATCTCCATATCTTGTCCCATTGTAAGGTCTTTAGGGGCATTGACACACATGGAACTGTCATCTCCTATGATAATAATGCCCTTTTCTAGAATACCTCCTGAAGGATCTGTCTGAGGCTGTTTTACAGTTAATGTTTTTATAAGTAGGAGTACACTTTAAAATAATGATGAAAAGATTAGTAAATACATAAACCGTTAGTGTAGTCTTTTATTATCAAGTATTGTTTATTGTACATAATTGTATCTGTTATACTTTCATATAACTGGCCGTGCAGTAGGATTGTTTACAGCAGTATCACCACAAACATGTGCATAATATTTTGTGCTATCATGTTATGACAGCTACAGTGTTACTAGACAATAGGAATTTTTGAACTGCATTATAATCTTATGAGACCAGCATCATATATAGTTTGTTGTTGACCAAAACATATGGTGCATGACTGTATTTTATTTTCCAACAGCCACTATTCTCTTTTTTACTCTATGCTATACCCATACCTTACCACCTTTCCCTTATATTCCTTCACCTACTTGACAAAGAAAATGGATCTCTCTGACATGGATTCCCTTAGCACCTTAACCTTCATATATGCAAATCTTTCTGCACCCACATATGTCTTTACCTCCTTTCTTTCCAGCCTAGTGTGAGAGTTATTTTCACTGAGTTAATATTTTCACTTGTGCTCTATATCCTGTTCTCTACTTCCTCAGAGGCCTTGTATTTCTCTTCCACCTCAGATTCATTGTCATCAACACATATGTAAACATGTTCAGATGTGTCATTTTTAATAGCAAAATAGCTATCACTCTTACTCTACCTGAGGATTCATTTTCTTTCTCTCTCTCTTTTTTTTAACCAGCTGTCTATTTTCTCTGCTCTTATTCACTCTTCAGTCCCCTGTAATCTGACCTCTGTACTCTTTATTCCTTAGAACTGTCCTTGCCATGGTCACCAATGACTTTTGCTTTTGTAATGTATGCTTTTTAGTGACTGCCGTGGTATTTGTTTTTCCTTTCTAAAATGTTCTTTTTCATTGGTTTCCATGAGACCACTTTCCTTATTTTCATCCTTAGTCAGTCTGTTCTTTTACAGTTTCCTTTGCATAGTATGAAAGCACAGTTTAGTAAGAAACAATTGAGTGTAATGCAAGTCAGTGTGGTATAAGGAGGAATCTCTGGTTTAGCCTGGATAACTAGGTAGGTCTTTATCATTTACTAGCACACAGACATTTTGCTAAAGATTAGACAGACGAAAACTAAAATTATATTTTCTGTCAAGAATTTGGGATGAAGATGTTTTATGTTGCCAGTTATATATAGTTTCACATATGTTGACAGGGTTAGAGTTAAGGCTTTCTTAAGGAAATGAAGAATTGTGCCTGATGAACAACCCACACAATGGCAGAAAATGTTCACAAACTATGCATCTGACAAAAGTCTAATATACAGAATCTATAAAGAATTTAGCCAGGCATGGTGGCTTACACCTGTAATCCCAGCACTTTGGGAGGCCGAGGCGGGCGGATCACAAGGTCAAGAGATCAAGACCATCCTGGCCAACATGATGAAACCCCGTCTTCACTGAAATACAAAAAAATTAGCTAGGTGTGGTGGTGCACGCCTGTAGTCCCAGCTCTTTGGGAGGCTGAGGCAGGAGAATTGCTTGAACCTGGGAGGTGGAGGTTACAGTGAGCCGAGATCAAGCCACTGCACTCTAGCCTGGCACCTGGAGATAGAGTGAGACTCTGTCTCAAAAAAAAAAAAATTAAACAATTCAACAAGCAAAAAACAACCCCAATAAAAAGTGGACAGTCCAGGTGTGGTGGCTCCTACCTGTAATCCCAGTATTTTGGGAGGCCGAGGCAGGCAGATCACAAGGTCAGGAGATTGAGACTATCCTGGCTAACAAGCTGAAATCCCATCTCTACTAAAAATAAAAAATACTAGCTGGATGTGGTGGCATGCACCTGTAGTCCCAGCTATTTGGGAGACTGAGGCAGGAGAATCATTTGAACCCAGGAGGCGGAAGTTGTAGTGAGCCGAGATCACGCCACACTGTAGTCTAGCCTGGGCAACAGAGTGAGACTCCATCTCAAAAAAAAAAAAAAAGTGGGCAAAAGACATGAACAGACACTTCTCAAAAGAAGACATCCAAGCGGCCAACAAACATGAAAAAATTCTCATCATCTCTAATCATCAGAGAGAGACAAATCAAAACCACAATGATCCACCATCCCACATTAATCAGATTGGCTATTATTAAAAAGTCAAAAAATAATGGATGCTGTTGAGGCTGTGGAGAAAAGGAAATACTTATACACCCTTGGTGGGAAAGTAGCCACTGTGAAAAGCAGTTTGGAGATTTGTCCAAGAACTTTGAAAGAGAACTACCATTCTAATCTCATTACCGAGTATATATCCAAAAGAAAACAAATCTACTAAAAAGACACATGCACTTGTATGTTCATTGCAGCATTGTGCACAATAGCAAAGACATGGACTCAACCTAGGGGCCCATCAGTGGTGGATTGGATTAAGATAATGTAGTATGTATATACTATGTAATACTACACAGCCATAAAAAAGAATGAGATCGACTGGGCATGGTGGCTCGCACCTGTAATCCCAGCACTTTGGGAGGCTGAGGTGGGTGGATCATGAGGTCAGGAGTTTGAGACCAGCCTGACCAACATGGTGAAACCCCGTCTCTACTAAAAATACAAAAAATTAGCCAGGCATGGTGGTGTGTGCCTGTAATCCCAGCTACTCAGGAGGCTGAGGCAGGAGAATCACTTGAACCTGGGAGCTGGAGGTTGCAGTGAGCCTAGATTGTACCACTGCACTCCAGCCTGGGCGACAGAGTGAGACTCCGTCTCAAAAAAATAAAAAAAGAATGAAATCCTGTCCTTTGCAGCAACACAGAGGCAGCTGGAGGCCAGTATCATGAGTGAATTAATGCAGGAACACAAAACCAAATACCTCATGTTCTCAGTTATGAGTGGGAGCTAAACATTGGATACTCATGGATATAAGGATGGCAACAATAGACACTGAGGACTAATAGAGCAAGGCGGGAGGGAGAGGGGCAAGAGTTGAAAAACTTACTTGTTGGGTTCTATGCTCACTCTCTGGGTAACAGCATCAATTGTGCCCCAAACTTCAGCATCATGACATATATGCATGTAACCTGCATATATACCCCCTCAATATAAAAGTTGAAATTATAAAAAACAAATAGCCTGTTGTAACTAATGGGAAACAGCTCCTGGCATGTCCATTCTCCCATTGCCTAGCAGCTGTCCTGTCATTTGTATTGTGTTCAGTTCACCAGATCGTTGTCACTCAGTTTGTTTTCTCTTTCCCTTCTTCCCTACCTCACCCACCCCATTAATCTTTTAAATTGTGGAATGTAATGCATATATAAAAGTGCATAAAACAAATGTGATGTGCTTTAAATATATATTGTAAAGTAAAGATCCATGTCAGCACTATCTGGTCAAAACATAGAACGTAGTCATTGCCCCAGTTCACCTAGTATGTCCCTTTTCTGGTTACACTTTTCCCTCTACCTTACTCCTAGAAGTAATTACTCTCCAAACTCTTGAGGCCATTACTTACTTTGTTTTCTTTATAGTTTTAAAAACTAAGTATGAACCCCTAGACAAACATTGCCCGTTTTTAACCTCTATGTAAGTGGAAAAATACAGTAGCTATCTGTGTGTGTGTGTGTGTGTGTGTGTGTGTGTGTGTGTGTGTGTGTGTGTGTATGAGTATGAGTCATTCTCTGACATCTTTTGCTTGTGGTCTATCTATTTTTGCCTATAGCTGAAATTCATTCATTGTGATAAATTTTTCTGGAGTGGAATTGCTGGGAACAACTTCATTTCTATTGGGATTTGTTTGTTTAGTACATATGTATAATTTTTAAAAACCTGTTTTCTAAAGAGATTGTGCCAATTTATTTATTTTTATTTTTTGAAATAGGGTCGTGTTCTGTCACCTATGGTGGAGTACAGTGGCATGATGACAGCTCACTAGAGTCCTGACCTTCCAGGTTCAAGTGATCCTCCCACTGCATCCTCTCAAGTAGCTAGGACTACAGATGCATGCTGTCATGCCTGGCTAATTTTTTTAACTTTTTGTAGAGATGGGGGGTCTCACTATGTTGTCCAGGTTGATCTCAAACTCCTGGGCTCAAGTGATCCTCCTAACTTGGACTCCTAAAGTGCTGAGATTACAGGTGTGAGCCACTGCACCCAGGAGTTTATATTCATACCAGCAGCATATGAGTTATATTCATACCAGCAGTATATGAGAATTTTCACTATACTTGATAGCGCTCTACTTTGTTTTTTGCTTATTTTTGTCTTGTAAGTCCTTTGCTGTTATTTAAACTGAAAACTTTTATTTTTCACTTTTCAATATTGGAGAAATAGTAACAAAACTACTTAAAAATATGGGTTAACCTTGTTGTGTCATCTTGGTCCATGACATGAAATCAATACATATTTTCATTATGTTAAATATACTCATGTATATTTATTAAGTTAATGCTTTTAAAAATCATAGGATAACTATTTTATATATACTAAGTCATAGTTACCACTGTTATTTTTAAATAAAAATAATTTTGTTTTGCCTTTATTTTTACTCTTACGTTTTCAGCCATGAACTGGTGATATTTTATAGAAAGATAAAATAATACAATTTGGGGCTTTATTATATAGGGTTATTTCTAAGAATGTATATGGAATATTTATTAAAATAACTCTAATGGATGTTTACTTTTCTTTCAAGTTGGCCTTTACCAGAGTTTGATCCAAGCCAGATTCGACTGATTGTATATCAAGACTGTGAAAGACGTGGGAGAAATGTCTTGTTTGACTCCAGTGTTAAGAGAAAAAATGAGGACATGTCAGTATCGGTGAGCATCATTCTTGATTTGGTTGACTCTTAGTGTTGAATATTTTGATAATTCCAGAATTATCAAGCTAAATAACTGGGGCTAAAGGAGAAGGAAATGACTGGATATTGGGGCTGAGGGATAATGAAATGTTTGGTGAATCAAACATTTTGATTTGAATAGCTGAGGAGTGGTTTGATGCTTAAGAGTCATAGAATTGGAGATGGGCAAGCAGACAGTTAAAATCCAAGGCTAACTACAAATGTGATAAGCGTGTTTTCTTTGTATTTAGACTGCTAACAACAACTCAGCAGAAGTTGGCTGAGACTGATTTATTTATTTATTTGTTTTTAAAATTACCTCTTGATTATTTTTTATTACTTTTTCAGCAGACATTTATTGAAGTTTTGCTTTTTTTTTTTTTGTATTTGTTCGTATCCTATTGAATTTCAGCATATAACCTAACTTTTAATTTTGATTAGTGCTGTTCATTGTGTGTTTCTTCAGCTGCTGCTTTTTTATGTTAAACTGCCCTGTAAGAATCAACTCATACACTGTTTTTTGAACTCTCCCTGCATACCTTTTCTGGGATGATGCTTCATTAGTCTCATTAATTTCTCTCCTGCTGATGTCTTTCTTTTTCCCTCTCAGTTAGCTTTTCTCTTTGCTTGGAAACATTCACAATGCTTCTTTACTCAACACCCACAAAATAATTATTCTTTACTTTTTCCTTCAGGTTTGTGTGTGTTTAGTTCAGGCTACTATAACAAAATACTGTATACTCCATGCCTTAAACAAGATACTTTTATTTCTCCCAGCATATTTGGGTTTTTTTGTGAGGGCTTTCTTCTGGGTTGCTGACTGCTGACTTCTCACTCTACCCTCACATGGTAGAAAGAAGGCGAGAGAACGCGTCACAGTCCTTTGTATAAGGGCACCAACCCCATTCATGAGGATTTCACTCTTATGACCTAATTATCTCCTAAAGTTCCCACCTCCTCATGTCATATGGTGGGTTAGGACAACATACAAATTTTGAGGAGACACAAGTATTCAGTCCCTACCAGTGTTCTTCTCTCTCTTTTCCCATGGCTGACCCCTTTGTCCCTCTCAGTCATCTTTCTTGGTGTCTGTTGGTGTCTATTATTCTCCCTTTATCTCTCTATTACTCAGGCTTTCTAGAGCGTCTCTTCTCAGTCTATCTCTTGGTCTCTCCTTGGTCTGTTTTAGTCTCTGTCTCTTGGTGTTTCAGTAGTAATATATTTACTCTCTTCTTAAACTATTCAGTTATTACTCAACTTTCTGAAATTTGCCTATAAGCCTACCCTTCTTTTCATTATAAAACTTTTCTGGGAACTCATCAGTGTCTAGAAATCAAACATTGCTGACTACTTTCAGTCCCACTTATTTTATTATGCCTTTATTGTGTATACTATCTCTCTTAATTGAAAATTTATCCTCCTTCAGGGTTTATTTTACCACAACTTTATGAATCCTTTCTGATTTTCTCTAGGTATGTTTCGTTTCTCCTCCATCAGAATTCTCATAGTTCTTTGCTCATATTCATAACCTTCTGTAGCATAGCTGTATTTGTATGTGTATTTGTTATTAGACTGGGAAAAAAATCTTAAGGTAAAAAATTGTCCTGTTACTCACCTTTATTTCCTACACTGCATGCTGCCTTACATTTGGTAAGTACTCAGGACATATTTTGATCAGTTGTAATTAATGTTAGGAAGTTTCTTTTCAAAATCCTGTAAATACCTTCCTGAAGATTTTATGTCTTCCTTTTGAACAGTGCTGTACATACTGAAATACTCATTGTTTGTCCTGGGTTCTATATATGGAAAGAAGGACATTTGTGTTGTAAATGTTTTTTTAAACTTTCTACATTATAATTTGGGTTCATACATAATGATGGCATTATGTTTATTATATTATTAGCAGTTTGCTGGATGAAAGTAAATTATTCAGCTTTGCTGTATTTGTACAGTATTATGTTTTGCTCTGGTAAATGTTAAGTAACTTATGATTTTCTTTCTTAGTTTTAAAACAGTTTTCTTAGTTCAAAACAATTTATAAGAGAATAAGAACTATATTATTTCAACCATACAGTTTACCAAAGCTTTTTTTTTCTTTTGAGACAAGGTTTTTTGTTGTTGTTGTTGTTTTTTGAGACAGGGTCTTGCTCTCTTGCCCACGCTGGAGTGCAGTGGCACAATCTCAGCTCACTGCAACCTCTGCTTCCCAGCTCAAGCAATTCTCATGCCTCAGCCTTGCGATTAGCAGGGATTACAGGTGTATACCACCACACCTGGCTAATTTTTATATTTTTAGTAGAAATGGGGTTTTGCCATGTTGGCCAGACTGGTTTCGAACTCGGGCTCAAGTGATCCGCCCGCTTTGGCCTCATAAAGCGTGGGATTACTGGCATGAGCCATGTTGCCCAGCGTATTTACCAAATTTGTATTTAAAACATTCTTTTTAAAAAAATTAGAACATAATGTTACCGTGAGTTACAAACAGAAAGTCAAGCTTTAGAATTTGAAGCTTGCAAAAATTGTTTTACTCTGTTCTCTTTACCAAAAAAGGAATTAAAACATTTTCTCATTTGGAAACAGCTGTTTCTTTTTTTTAAAATTCAAACTGGAAATAGGCTGTGTCCTTCCTTCCTTCCTTCCTTCCTTCCTTCTTTCCTTCCTTCCTTCCTTCCTTCCATCCGTCCGTCCGTCCTTCCATCCTGCTATGTTGCCCAGGCTGGATTGAATTCCTGGGATCAAGCAGTCCTCCCTCTTTAGCCTCCCAAGTAGCTGCAGTAGTGGTATGCACTACATAAATGCTTTGATTTTGTTTCAGAAACCAAAGTACTTTGCATACTCAAATAGTGTGGTATGCACCAGTACAGCTACTTGGTACTGTTTATTATCAGCTGGAATTTGAATTTTAAGATTATTTTTGAAAAAATATCATTTGAAAGTTACCAGGTAGGAGTAGAAGATAGTAATATTTGGGCTCACCCAATAACTTTGAGTGTATTTAATTAAATCAAAATCCTATTAATGATTCTCGTTTACTTTGAAGCTATTCCAGTATTAAAAAATGGTCATTGTAAAAATACTTACTAAAGTCCTTTTAAATATGTAAGACACATGGTAGTTTTCCTTGTAAAGATTGTAGGTGATCATAATTCACTTTTTTGAATACCTTTTATCTGGAGTGAGAGAGAAGCCAATATTTTGCAGTGGAATATTGATCCATTTTTATGTTTGGTTGAAACAAGGAATTGTCGTTGAAGAATATAACAGCGCTTTATTAACATAAGGAGATATTTTTGTATTTCCGTGCAAAGCAAGCATTGTGTATGTAGCGTATATTTGATGGGATTGCAGAGAATATTAGGAAGCTATACATTTTATTACATTTTAAATTCTATACACAGTGAATTACATAAATGCTTTGATTTTGTTTCAGAAGCCAAAGTAATTTGCACGCTCAAATAGTTTCTTATATAAGTCGAAATAAAATTGTTAATCAGTGTATAGCTTTCTTAGAGTACATTTTTTTCAGATCTGTTGTATTCTATGAAAAATGAGTGTTGAACTATAAAACCTGATTAAAGTGAATATGTCTAGTGATCTTAAAGAAGTGAAGACAGGATTCTTGGATCTTGAGCAAGAAAGAATTCAGGACAAGTCCACTAGGTGAAAGCAAGTTTATTAAGAAAATAAAGGAATAAAGAATGGCAATTCCATAGGCAGACCAGCCCCGAGGCCTGCTGGTTGTGCATTTTTGTGGTTATTTCTTGATTGTATGCTAAACAAGGGGTGGATTATTCATGCCTCCCATTTTTTACACCATATAGGGTAACTTCCTGACGTTGCCAGTGGCATTTGTAAACTGTTATGGCGCTGGTAGAGTGTAGCAGCAAGGATGACCAAAGATCACTCTTGTCACCGTCTTGGTTTTGGTGGGTTGTGGCCAGCTTCTTTACTGCAGCCTGTTTTATCAGCAAGGTCTTTATGACCTGTATCTTGTGCCAACCTCCTGTCTCCTTCTGTGACTTAGAATGCCTTAACCATATGGGAATGCAGCCCAGTAGATCTCAGCTTCATTTTACCCAGCCCCTATTCAAGAGAGGGTTGCTCAGGTTCAAACACTTTTGACAGAAGAACCTTCCCATGTTTGAAAAAATATTGAGATGTGGTTTCGTTATAAACACTAACATTGGCAAATGGATCCATTGTGATTTTATCATGCTACTATCCTTATCCTGGACACTGTTTTTATGTCAACAATAGTGCAATGCTATTTCATGAGTTCCCAGTGAAGTTATATGACTATTCACATGGATCAGCTTTCACTGATTATAAACAAGGATAAAGTCGTACATCAGTAAATTTGTGTAACTTTGGAAAGGTGAATACAGATTTTAAGGTGTGAGAACACTCTGACGCATCATACAGTGCTAATTGGGTAGTTGAGTCTTATTTATAATATCAAATTTGCACATAGGATTTGGTTAGGTAATTGGATTTAATATACAGGAGTCAGTAAGCTCAATATATGCAAATAGCTTCCAGTTTGAAGACATAAAAGTGAATGGTTCATTTAAAATAGCAGTTAAGACCGGGTACGGTGGCTCAGGCTTGTAATCCTAGCACTTTGGGAGGCTGAGGTGGGTGGATCATGAGGTCAGGCATTTGAGACCAGCCTGGTCAACATGGTGAAATCCTGTCTCTACTGAAAATACAAAAAAATTAGCTGGGCATGGTGGTGCGTACCTATAGTCCCAGCTGCTCAGAAGGCTGAGGCAGGAGAATCACTTGAACCGGGGAGGTGGAGTTTGCAGTGAGCTGAGATCTTGCCACTGCACTCTAGCCTGGGCAACAGAGCAAGATTCTATTCTCAAAATAATAAAATAATATAAAATAGCAATTAAAATGATGAAGTGGGCCCAGTGTGGTGGCTCACACCTGTAATCCCAGCACTTTGGGAGGCCAAGGCGGGTGGATCACGAGGTCAGGAGATCAAGACCATCCTGGCCAACATGGTGAAACCCCATCTTTACTAAAAATACAAAAAATTAGCAGGGTGTGGTGGCACACGCCTGTAGTCCCAGATACTCGGTAGGCTGAGGCAGGGGAATCGCTTGAACCCAGGAAGTGGAGGTTGCAGTGAGCCAAGACGGTGCTACTGCACTCCAGCCTGGCGTCTCAAAAAAATTAATAAATAAAAAGACAAATTGCCAATGCATACACTTAACAAAATCTGTAAGTTTAGAACTTTAAAAGTCTTCTTAAGGGACATGAAAACATACCTCAACAAATGGAAAGGCAAAACATATTCAATTTTATAACTCAATGTTATAAAATTGTGCAAAGTGCTTTGTGAAATAATGCTATCACAGAAACAATGTTAACCTTATTTTTGTGTGTGGGGGATGAGGTTAGTGTCTAGAATTAGATAGTGAATTCTAAAGTTCAAATGGAAAAAAATTGGCAATGATTGGTTGGAAAACTGAAAAAGAAGGGTAGTGAGGATGAGGTAGTCTTATCACATTTGAAAATTTCAATACTGTACGGTCTTAGTATTTAAAACTGTGTTATTGACACATAAATAGGCAATAGACTAATGGAACAAAATAGAAGATCAGAAATACATCCAAATACATGCAGGAATCTTGGTATATGATTAAGGCATCATCTTACATGGTGCTGAGATAATCGGATAGCCATGTGGAAAAACGATTAATTTGGACTCATATTGTTATTACTTACTATTATTATTATTTTAGAGATGGAGTCTCACTGTTTTATCCAGGCTGGTCTCAAACTCTTGGGCTCAAGCATGAGCCACTGTGCTCGGCCTTAATTTGGATTCGTATCTTACAGTGTACATCAGGATGAAACCAAGTATATCAAACATTTGAATGTAAAAATATAAAGCTATAACATTACAAAAGAAAAAATGAGGGAATTCCTATGTATCTGTCGAGTGGAAAAGGTATTTCTAGGCTGGGTGCGGTGGCTCACACCTGTAAACCCAGCACTTTGGGAGGCCAGGGTGGGTGAATCACTTGAGGCCAGGTGTTTGAGATCAGTCTGGCCAACATAGGAAGGCCCTGTCTCTACAAAAAACACAAAAATTAGCTGGATGTGGTGGTGAGTGCCTGTAGTCCCAGCTACTGGGAGGCTGAGGCAGAAGAATTGCTTGAGTGCAGGAAGTGGAGGTTGTAGTGAGCCAGGATCACACCACTGCACTGTAGCCTGAGTGACAAAACAAGACCCTGTCTCAGAAACAAACAAAAAAGGACAAACATGAACATTCTTCTGTGTAACCACAATACAGCAAAAATTCAGAAAATTATTTATATATTATAACCAAATAATCCTCAGATCCCATTAAAAATTGGCAAGTTGTCTAAATAACATCCTATAGAACCAAAGGATCCAGTTGAGAATCTTGCATTGCATTTATTTGTTGTATCTCTTTAGAAATAGATCCCTTGCATGCACATTCACAATAGTATTTGAGCTCCTGTGAGAATCTAATCCTGAGGCTGATATGACAGGAGGTGGAACTCAGGTGATAATGCTCACTTGCCCGCAACTCGCCTCCTGCCATGTGGCCCAGTTCCTAACAGGCCATGGACTGGTGCTGGTCTGCAGCCACCCGCTGGCTTAGAACACATGGTACTTAATTATTTTTGTTGACTAATGAAATGGTGGTTTGTGATAGTGTATAAGTCAAGTCAACTGGGTTTTGTCTGTAAGTAGTTAACAGATTTACTAGCTCTTGTAACCTTGGTGAAGTTAACCTAAGTTGTTTGAGCTTCACATTTCTCATCTGTAAAATAGGATCAATAATATCTACCACGCTTTGTATTAGAGAAAATGTACAATAAGGCCTGGCATTTTGTTGGTGATCAATAAATAATAAGGTTATTAAGATGTGGCCAAGGATACCAGTAGTAAAAATACCCATATTTTAATCAAGTGTTGAAACATACATGGAAATATCTGGTGAAGTCTCTGACTTCAGTTATGTCAGCCCCTCATTTTAACTGTTTTCTAATAACAGTTATAACTAGGTCGAATGCAGTGGCCGACACCTGTAATCCCAGTACTTTGGGAGATCAAGGTGGAAGGATCACTTGACCCCAGGAGTTGGAGACCAGCCTGGGCAACCTAATGAGACCTCGTCTCTACAGAAAGTAAAATTAACTGGATGGGGTGGCACACGCTTGTAGTCTCAGCTCTGTGGAGATAGTTAGAATATTATAACTATTATATATAATATTATTACACATGTGTGTATATAAAATACACACACACACACATGTTCCCTTAAGTGTTGTTAGGTAGGATTTTTCTTCCCATTAAACAAATAACAAAATAAGGTTTAGAGAGGTCAGTTAACTTGCTCAAGGATCCAGGTTTTAAACTCATATCTAGTTCTAAAGCTCTTATTCTTGTTACATTAAATTTTTTTGTTAGAGATGATTTGGAGACTACTAAATGTGATTTTTAATGATGCCTTTGGTGATATTGGTAACTTAGAACAGTCAGTCTTCAATAAATGATTTTACTCAGATTGTTTCTTCTAAAAACCTACCTGAGGTCTGTTAAATGGAAGACTGGACATACTGGTAACTGTGATAAAGCACTGGAATCCTTTTAGGAATGTCACACATGTTGGTGGATTGTAACTTTGGTAGTTGTGAACAGTGAAAGAGAAGTTTTTGGGGAGGAGAAAGAGAAAGGGGAATTAAAAAAAAAAAAAGAAATACATTCTTCTTCCACACTAGACTGCACAGTCATCTGGTCCTAAGTTCATTCTCTTATTAAAAATTTATTCATTACATGAATATATTCGCTCTCAAAAGATTAAACATATATATTTATGTGTGGTTAAATCTAAAAGTCTCATTTGCATTTCTCCTTTCATCCCTGCATTTCTACCCAGAAAAATAGATAATTTTTACAACCATGTTACTTAGGTTAACTTGGGTTTATTGTTATATTTAAAGGAATGAATAAGTATTTTTAAATGGTCTTAGTTTTAATTTCTAATTAAAATATGAGAAAATATTGATAGATATAACCCATGTACACAAAAGGCTCTTGGGATCCTTGATAATTTGTAAGAATATTAAAGGTTGTTTGCTTTTTTTTTTTTGTGGAGAGGTTGTTTGTTTGTTTTGAGACAGAATCTTACTCTGTCACCCAGGGGGCAGTGCAGTGGTACAATCTGAACTCACTGCAACCTTTGCCTCCAAGGTTCAAAAGATTCTTGTGCCTCAGCCTCCCGAGTAGCTGGGATTACAGGCATGCGCCACCAGCCTGGCTAATTTTTGTCTTTTTAGTAGAGACAGGGTTTCTCCATGTTGGTCAGGCTCGTCTTGAACTCCTGGCCTCAAGTGATCTGCCTGCTTCAGCCTCCCAAAGTGCTGGGATTACAGTTGTGAGCCACCATGCCTGGCCCATAAAAGGATTTTGAGAGCAAATAATTTGAAAAACTACTGCAATATATTGTTACATCAGTATTAATGAATATTGTATAGGCCCTGGTAACCTAGAAAATTCTCAGAATGTAATAATGTTGGCCAGAAAAGTGCATTACAAACCCCACAAATTTTATTACAGTTATGAGACAAAGAATAGAAAATAGTACTGGAGAAAATATAGCAAAATGCAAACAGTCATGTTAAAGTTGTATTATTTTGAGTTATTTCATCCTTGGTTTTTCCAAAGGTTTTTATACTATGATGAAATTTGTGTATGGTTAAAAATCTGTTAAAATATGAGTAGAAATATTATCTGTATTTCAGAAACTCTGCAGTGATGCTCAAGTTAAAGTCTTTGGGAAATGCTGTCAACTGAAACCTGGAGGAGACAGTTCTTCCTCTTTAGATAGTTCTGTGACTTCATCTTCTGATATAAAAGACCAGTGTCTTAAGTACCAGGTAAGATCATTGATGTCATGTAGTTATTCATTTATAAATATTTTTGAACATCATCCAGCAGACTGTGGGGATATAAATAGCAGTTAGTCCTTATCTTCCTAGAGGTTGCATTGAAGCTGGAGAGACAGATAAACAAGTAAGTTTATGAACTTTGATAAATCTTAGAATAGGACAAGTAGAGAGCTGTAGGCATAGGTTGCATGAGTATTTTCTCCTTATATTTCCCAATTCAGACTTACTGGTTTATCAGAATACTTTCTTATTTTATATACTTTTTCAATACTGAAATATTAAGATAAATATAAAATACTAGTGCCATTTCAGTTGTAGTATAAAATTAAAGTATGATTACATAATGCACAGGTTTATTTTTCAAAAATAATGTGACTTGTAAAATATAGAATTTAAATGTATTAGTGAGTATACATAGGAACTTCTCTCTAAATATGTTACATTTTATATAAGATCAGTGTTTGGTCTCATGCTCAACAAGTGTCATCTGATGTAAATTTATTTGCGTCATCCAAGTTTGCATGAATCACAAGTACTTTATATTTACACAGTACCAAAATAGAATCTTGGCTTTTTAATTATTGGTAATGAGATGATTATGTTTTGATGGAAGTTGATCGTTATACCTAATCAATGGGACAAGCTATGTGAAAAGAGTCTGAAATTACTAAATTCCAGATGGATTTACTGAACAGTTCCCCCTGCCTTCTTCTATTTCACTTCCCCTTTAGGCACGATACCTTAACAAATCCATAATAGTGCTGTGCCATACTACACCATCATGACTTATGCCAGTTTGCACAACTTGGAAAGTTTCCTAATTTTTAAAAAATTAGCCATGTAGGCTGGGCACAGTGGCTCACACCTGTAATCCCAGCACTTTGGGAGGCTGAGGAGGGCAGATCACCTGAGGTCGGAAGTTCAAGACCAGCCTGACCAACATGGAGAAACCCCATCTCCACTAAAAAGACAAAAATTATCCAGGCGTGGTGGTGCACACGTATAATTTCAGCTACTTGAGAGCAGGAGAATCACTTGAACCTGGGAGGTAGAGGTTGTGGTGAGCCAAGATTTTGCCATTGCACTCTAGCCTGAGCAACAAGAGCGAAACTCCGTCTCAAAAAGAAAAAAAGTTAGCCCTGTGTGGTGGTGTGAGCCTGTAGTCCCAGCTACCCAGAAGGCTGAGGTGGGAGGATTGCTTAAGCCCAGAAGTTCTAGGATGCAGTGAGTTATGATCATGCCATTGCACCCCAACCTGGGTGACAGAGTGAGACCCTGTCTCAAAAAAAAAAAAATGTCTATAAAGAGTGGTTGGCAAGATGGCCAAATAGGAACAGCTCCAGTCTGCAGCTCCCAGCGAGATCAATACTGAAGGTGGGTGATTTCTGCACTTCCAACTGAGTATAAACAAAGCTATCTGGAAGTTTGAACTGGGTGGAGGCTACCTCAGCTTTGCAAAGCTGATGTAGCCAGATTGACTCTCTAGATTCCTCCTCTCTGGGCAGGGCATCTCTGAAAGAAAGGCACCAGCCTCAATCAGGGGCTTATAGATAAAACTCCCATCTCCCTGGGACAGAGCACCTTGGGGAAGGGGTGGCTATGGGTGCAGCTTCAGCAGACTTAAATGTTCCTGCCTGCCGGCTCTGAAGACAGCAGCAGATCTCCCAGTACAGCACTTGAACTCTGGTAAGGAACAGACTGCCTTCTCAAATGGGTGCCTGACCCCTGTGCCTCCTGACTGGGAGACACCTCCCAGCAAGGGTCCATAGACACCTCATATAGGAGAGCTCCGACTGTCATCTGGCGGGTGCCCCTCTGGGATGAAGCTTCCAGAGGAACAGGCAGCAGGCTTTGCTGTTGTACAGACTCCACTGGTGATACCCAGGCAAATAGGGTCTGGAGTGAACCTTCAGCAAACTCCTGGGATTACAGCAGACCTATAGCAGAGGGACCTGACTGTTAGAAGGAAAACTAATAAACAGAAAGAAATAGAGTCAAAATCAACAAAAAGGACATACACAAAAATCCCATCTGAAGGTCACCAGCATCAAAGACCAAAGGTAGATAAATCCACGAAGATGAGGAAAAACCAGCATAAAAAGACTGAAAATTCTGAAAATTCCAAAAACTAGAGTGCCTCTTCTCCTCCAAAGGATCACAACTTCTTGCCAGCAATGGAACAAAACTGGATGGAGAATGAGTTTGAGGAAATGATAGAAGTGAGATTCAGAAGGTGGGTAATAACAAACTCCTCTGAGCTAAAGGAGCATGTTCTAACCCAATGCAAGGGAGCTAAGAACCTTGAAAAAAGGTTAGAGGAATTGCTAAGTGGAATAACCAGTTTGGAGAAGAACATAAATGACCTGATGGGGCTGAAAAGCACAGCAGGAGAACTTCGTGAAACATACACAGGTATCAATAGCTGAATCAAACAAGTGGAAGAAAGGATATCAGAAATTGAAGATCAACTTAATGAAATAAAGTGTGAAGACAAGGTTAGAGAGAAAAGAATGAAAAGGAACAAACAAAGCTTCTAAGAAATATAGGAATATGTGAAAGGACTAAACGTATGTTTGATTGGTATACCTGAAAGTGACAGGGAGAGTGGAGCCAAGTTGGAGAAAACTCTTCAGTAAATTATTCAGGAGAACTTCCCCAGTCTATCAAGACAGGCTAGCATTCAGTTTCAGGAGACACAGAGAACACCATGAAGATACTCCTCATGAAGAGCAACCCTAAGATACATAATCGTCAGATTCAGCAAGGTTGAAATAAAGGAAAACATGTTAAGGGCAGCCAGAGAGAAAGGATGGGTTACTCACAAAGGGAAGCCCATCATACTAACAGTGGATCTCTCTGCAGGCCAGAAGAGAGTGGGGGCTAATGTTCAACATTCATAAAAAAAATAATTTTCAACCCAGAATTTCATATCTAGCCAAACTAAGCTTCATAAGAGAAGGAGAAATAAAATCCTTTACAGACAAGCAAATGCTAGAGATTTTGTCACTACCAGGCCTGCCTTACAACAGCTCCTGAAGGAAGCACTAAATATAAAAAGGAACAACTGGTACCAGCCACCGCAAAAACATACCAAATTGTAAAGACCGTCTACACTGTGAAGAAACCGCATCAACTAATGAGCAGAATAACCAGTTAGCATTGTCATGACAGGATCAAATTCACACATAACAATATTAACCTTAAATGTAAATGAGCTAAATACCCCAATGAAAAGACACAGACTGGCAAATTGGATAGAGTCAAGACCCATCGGTGTGCTGTATTCAGGAGATCCATCTCATATGCAAAGACACACATAGGCTCAAGATAAAGGGATGGAGGAATATTCACCAAGCAAATAGAAAGCAAAAAAAAAAAAAAGGGTTGCAAAACTAGTCTCTGATAAAACAGACTTTAAACCAACAAATATCAAAAAAGACAAAGGAGGGCATTACATAATGGTAAAGGGGTCAATGCAACAAGAAGAGCTAACTATCCTAAATATATATACACCCAATACAGGAGTACCCAGATACATAGAGCAAGTTCTCAGAGACCTGCAAAGAGACGTAGACTCCCACACATTAATAATGGGAGACTTTAATACCCCACTGTCAATATTAGACAGATCAATAAGACAGAAAATTAACAAGGATATTCAGGACTTCAACTCAGCTCTGGACCAAGCAGACCTAATAGACATCTACAGAACTCTCCACCCCAAATCAACAGAATATACATTCTTCTCAGCACCACATCACACTCATTCTAAAATTGACCACAAAATTGTAAGTAAAACTCTCCTCAAATGCAAAAGAACGGAAATCATAACAAACAGCCTCTCAGACCACAGTACAATCAAATTAGAACTCAGGAGTAAGAAACTCATTCAGAACCATACAACTACATGGAAACTAAACAACCTGTTCCTGAATGACTACTGGGTTAATAAAGAAATTAAGGCAGAAATCAAAAAGTTCTTTGAAACCAAAGACAGTGTACCAGAATGTCTAGGACACAGCTAAAGCAATGTTTCAAGGGAAATTTATAGCACTAAATGCCCACAAAAGAAAGCGGGAAAGATCTAAAATTGACACCCTAACACCACAATTAAAAAAACTAGAGAAGCAAGAGCAAACAAATTCAAAAGCTAGCAGAAGACAAGAAATAACTAAGATCAGAGCAGAACTGAAAGAAATATTAAGACACGAAAAACTCTTCAAAAAAATCAGTGAACCTAGGAGCTGGAGTTTTGAAAAGATTAACACAATAGATAGACTGCTATCCAGACTAATAAAGAGGAAAAGAGAGAAGGATCAAATAGACACAAAAAAAATGATAAAGGAAATATCATCACTGATCCCACAGAAATACAAACTACCATCAGAGCATATTATAAACACTTCTATGCAAATAAACTAGAAAATCTAGAAGAAATGGATAAATTCCTCGACACATAAACCCTTCCAAGACTAAACCAGAAAGCAGTCGAATCCCTTAATAGACCAATAACAAGTTCTGAAATTGAGGCAGTAATCAACATCCTACCAACCAAAAAAAAGCCCAGGACCAAACGGATTTGCAGCCACGTTCTACCATAGGTACAAAGAGGATCTGGTACCATTCCTTCTGAAACTATTCCAAACAATCAAAATAGAGGTATTCCTCCCTAACTCATTTTATGAGGACAGCATTATCCTGATACCAAAACCTGGCAGAGATACAACAACAAAAAGAAAATTTCAGGCCAATATCCCTGATAAACATCAATGTGAAAATCCTCAATAAAATACTGGTAAACCAAATCCAGCAGCACAACAAAAAGCTTATCTACCACGATCAAGTTGGCTTCATCCCTGGGATGCAAGGCTGGTTCAACATACACAAATCAGTAAACATAATCCATCACATAAACAGAAACAATGGCAAAAACCACATGATTATTTCAATAGATGCAGAAAAAGCTTTCATTAAAATTCAACAGCCCTTCATGCTAAAAACTCAGTAAACTAGGTATTGATGCAACATATCTCAAAATAATAAGAGCTGTTTACAACAAACCCACACCCAGCATCATACTGATGGGCAAAAACTGGAAGCATTCGTTTTGAAAACCAGCACAAGACGAGAATGCCCTCTTTCACCACTCCTATTCAACATAGTGTTGGAAGTTCTGGCCAGGGCAGTTAGACAAGGGAAAGAAATAAAGGGTATTCAAATAGGAAGAGAGGAAGTCAAATTGTCTCTGTTTGCAGATGACATGATTGTGTATTTAGAAAACCCCATCATCTCAGCCCAAAATGTCCTTAAGTTGATAAGCAACTTCAGCAAAGTCTCAGGATACAAAATCAATGTGAAAAAAATCATAAACATTCCTATACACTAATAATAGACAGACAGAGCCAAATCATGAGTGCACTCCCACTCAAAATTGCTGCAAAGAGAATAAAATACCTAGGAATACAACTTACAAGGGAGGTGAAGGACCTCTTCAAGGAGAACTACAAACCACTGCTCAAGGAAATAAGAGAGGACACAAACAAATCGAAAAAAATTTCATTCTCATAGTTAGGAAGAATCAATATCATGAAAATGGCCATACTGCCCAAAGTAATTTATAGATTCAGTGCTATCTCCATCAAGCTACCATTGACTTTCATCACAGAATTAGAAAAAACTACTTTAAATTTCATATGGAATCAAAAAAGAGCCCATATAGTTAAGACAGTCCTAAGCAAAAAGAACAAAGCTGAAGGCATCATGCTTTCTGACTTCAAACTATACTACAAGGCTACACTAACCAAAACAGTATGGTACTGGTACCAAAACAGATATATAGACCAATGGAACAGAACAGAGGCTTCACAAATAATGCCACACGTCTACAACCATCTGATATTTGACAAACCTGACAAAAACAAGCAGTATTCCCTGTTTAATAAATGGTGTTGGGAAAACTGGCCCCCTTCCTTACACATTATACAAAAATTAACTCAAGACTTAAACATAAGACCTAAAACCAAAAAAACCCTAGAAGAAAACCTAGGCAGTACCATTCAGGATGTAAACATGGGCAAAGACTTCAAGACTAAAACACCAAAAGCAATGGCAACAAAAACCAAAATAGACAAATGGGGTCTAATTAAACTAAAGAGCTTCTGCACAGGAAAAGAAACTATCGTCAGAGTGAACAGGCAACCTACAGAATGGGAGAAAATTTTTGCAATCCATCCATCTTACAAAAGTCTAATACCCAGAGTCTATAAGGAGCTTCAACAAACTTACAAGAAAAAAACAACCCCATTGAAAAGTGGGCTTAAGGATATGAACAGACAGTTCTCAAAAGAAAACATTTATGCAGCAACCAACATATCAAAGAAAAGCTCATCATCACTGGTCATTAGAGAAATGCAAATCAAAACCATAGTGAGATATCATCTTAACGCCAGTTAGAATGGCGGTCATTAAAAAGTCAGGAAACAACAGGTGCTGGAAAGGATGTGCAGAAATAGGAACGCTTTTACATTGTTGGTGGGAGTGTAAATTAGTTCAACCATTGGAAGACAGTGTGGTGATTCCTCAAGGATCTAGAACCAGAAATAACATTTGACCCAGCAATCCCATTACTGGGTATATGCCCAAAGGATGATAAATCATTCTACTATAAAGACCCATGCACATGTACCTGTATTGCAGCACTATTCACAATAGCAAAGACTTGAAACCAACCCAAATGCCCATCATTGGTAGACTGGATAAAGAAAATGTGGCACATATACACCATGGAATACTATGCAGCCGTAAAAAGGATGAGTTCATGTCCTTTGCAGGGACATGGGTGAAGCTGGAAACCATTGTTCTCAGCAAACTAACACAGGAACAGAAAAGCAAACACCACATGTTCTCAACTCATAAGTGGGAGTTGAACCATGAGAACACATGGACACAGGGAGGGAAACATCATACACCGGCACCTGTTGGTGGGTGGGGGGCTAGGGGAGGGATAGTATCAGGAGAAATACCTACTGTAGATGTAACGTTGATGGTTGCAGCAAACCACCATGGCATGTGCATACGTATGTAACAAACCTGCATGTTCTGCACATGTATCCCGGAACTTAAAAGTATAATTTTAAAAAATATATGTATATAATTTCAGGTAAGCGGAACATTGTCTTTGAGTTATACAAGTTATAACAAATTTATTAGCTTCCAGCAGTAAGTACTTAGAATAGACCTTTACATAAGGCATTTTTTAAAAGACAGTAATGATAATAGCATCGTTTTAATTATAAGCTTCATTGTAGATTATGTCATATTAAAATACATAGCTAGCTAGTGACATTCATGATAACTAGTATATATTAGAACAGACAGAGAAACTTAATGGTAAATTATATGGTCTCATAAAATTTACATAGTAACTTATTAATATTTTTACTGTATTTTCCTTTCTGGGGATTATTGTATTTGTTTAATAGTAAAATCTATAAATGCCTTGGTATTTAAATTTGTATAATTTAATACAATAAATCATTCAAAATAGCAATGGAATTAGACACATTATAGTAAAAATGAGCTTATAAGGGAAGGCTGTCATGTCTGTCATTAGCCAAAAGTAATTTAGGTTGCCAAGTAAGATTGGCATTGATTTTTTTTAAAACTATTTTATCACTTAAAAAATTTATTCTACTCTGTTTCTAAAATATTGTCCTCAATGCCCAAGCCTCTGTGTCTTGAAATAAAAATTTGATCTTAACCAGATCTCAAGAATAAATTAGTTGCTTCCTGTATTGGTAACGTAGGTATCAGAGAAATTATTTTTTTCTTAAAAATTCACTTTGTGCTCATATTAAACCAAAACAAATGTAAAGACAGTTATATATAATAAAATATGTTGCTACTTGGTGTCTTTTTAAAGAAAGATACCAAGAAAGAAGGGCTTCAAGATACTCTTAGAAACCATGGTTCTCTTATCTTTCTACTTAGAGTTAAATTATACTTGTTGCCTTATCATTATATTATGACATCTCCATCTGTAGTGACTTCCTCTTACGTCTAACTGACCAGGCTTGTGTCAAATGTGTGTAAATGAATAGTTCTGAAAATTGCTACTCCAACCATAACACTAATCTTTTAAGTATAAAAATTACTCTAACTCTTCTATCTTCAAGTGAGGCTGTGAAATGAATTTTTTTTCAGTTGGGCATATTAGTGCCCTGAAACAAACTAGACTTCAAAAAATGAGGAAGAATTAGAGAATACATACTTGGTAGGTAAATAGTGATATTTGCCATGGTATCTAAATAGTGACTAAATGGATAAGCTCAATTTTTAACTGTTTTCTGACTCCTGTGAAGACAAAGAACAATGAAAGGGAATAACTTTTTAATCAGGAGTTTCCTTGAAAAAAAAAAAAACACATTTCAGTGGTTCAAGGAAGTCTTTTTTTTTTTTTTTTAATGGAGTCTTGCTCTGTTGCCCAGGCTGGAGTGCAATGGCGCAACCTTTGTTCACCACAACCTCTGCCTCCTGGGCTCAAACGATTCTCCTGCCTCAGCCTCCCAAGTAGCAGGGATTACAGGCACACGCCACCATGCCCAGCTAATTTTTTTGTATTTGTAGCAGAGATGGGATTTTACCATGTTGGCCTGGCTGGTCTTGATCTCCTGACCTCATGATCCACCCACCTTGGCCTCCCAAAGTGCTGGGATTGCAAGTGTGAGCCACCACGCCCAGCCTCAAAGAAGTCTTTAAAAAAAAATTGTGGTGAGAACATGAGATCTACCCTCTTAAATTTTTAAATGTACCATGAATAATTGTCTGTAGGAACAATGTTGCACTATAGGTTTGTAGAGCTTATTCTAATTGCTTGACTGAAATTTACTGTCATTGATTAGTAACTCCCCATTTCCCCCTCACCCCAGCCCCTGGTAACTAACAATCTACTCTTTGATTATGTAAATTTGGCTATTTTAAAAACCTCATATAAGTGGAGTGTTTATCATATGCAGTATTTATCTTTTTGTGGATAGCTTATTTCATTTAGCCTAACATCCTTAAGATTCATCTGTGTTGTTGCATGTTGCAGAGTTTTCTTCTTTTTAAAAATTGAAGTGTTTCATTCTGTGTATATATCATATTTCATTTATCCATTCATCTGTCAATGGGCGTTTAGGGTTATTTTCATACTTTGGCTATTGTGAATAGTGCCATAATGAACATAGGAATGCTAATGCCTCTTTGAAATCCTGATTTTAATTATTTTGGATAAATGCCCAGAAGTGGGATTGCCAGTTCACATGGTAGTTCTATTTTTAATTTTTGAAGGACTTGCCATGTTGTTTTCCATAAGGACAGTACCATTTTGCATTCCTACAACAGTGTGCAAGGGCTCCAATTTTGCCACATCCTCACCACTTGTTGTCTTTGCTTTTTTGATAATAGGCAACTTGACAGGTTTTGTGGTTTTGATGTACCTTTCTCTGATGTTTAGAAATGTTGAGCATTTTTCCTGTATCGGTTGGTCATTTGTATGAATTCTTTGGAGAAATGCTTATTCAAGATCTTAATTGCGTTACTAGTTTTTACTATTGAGTTGTAGTGGTTTTGATGCCTGATCCCTTATCACATACATGGTTTGCAAATATTTTTTCCCATTCCATATTTTACCTTTTTGCCCTCTTGATTATTTACTTTGCTGTACAGAAACATTTTAGTTTGATATAGTCCCACTTGTCTATTTTTGCTTTTGTTACCTGTGCTTTCGGTGCCATATGTGTGAAATTACTGTCAAGACCAGTGTCATCAAGCTTTTCTCCTGTTTTCTTCTAGCAGTTTTACAGTTTTAGGTCTTACATCTAAGCCTTCAGTCCATTTTGAGTTGATTTTTTTGCATGATATAGGAGACCAGTTTTATTCTTTTGCATGTGGATATCTAGTTTACCCAGCAGCATTTGTTGAGGAGACTGTGCTGTCCCCATTGTGTATTCTTGGCACCCTTTTTGAAGATCAGTTGACTATATACATGTAGGTTTATTTCTGGGCTCTTTGTTCTGTTCCACTAGTGTATATGTATATGTGTCTTAATGCTAGTGCCTTACTGTTTTCACCACTGTAGCTCTGTAGTATAGTTTGAAATCAAGAAGTGTGATGCCACCAGTTTTGTTCTTTTTCAGGGTTGATTTGACTCATTGTGGTCTTCTGTGGTTTCATATAAATTTTAATATGTTTTTCTGTTTTGTAAAAAATGCCATTAGGATTTTCATAGACATGGTATAGAAACTGTAGATCACGGATATGTCTTTACAGAAATACAAAATAGATATAAATTGCCTCATTTATGGATTCTTCTTTTGTGCAACAGGAGTAGTAAAAATTATTCTGCATATTTTTTGAATTTGACTTATTATCTATCCTGGAGAAATATTACATATGCATAAGATGTGGTTAAGAATGCCTACTTGTGCATTATTGACAATAGAAAACATCTGGAAGTGACCTAAATGCCCACTAGTAAAGGAAACTGGTTTGACTGTGTAATTTTCATACAGGAAATATTGTACAGCTCTTAAAAGGAATTAGTCAAATTTATGTATAATAACATGGTTACATCCACAAGACATTGTAAAATGAAGAAAGTCAAGTTGCAGAACAGCATATACAGTGTAGAATTACAACTCTTAATGTAGAATAACTATATAAAAAGAATTTTTAATAAAAACATATAAAATCATAAGGTTTTAATTAACACAGTTTGTTAATGTGTGGTTATTGTGTAGGGTTCGCGGTGCTCTTCTGATGCCAATATGCTTGGAGAGATGATGTTTGGCTCAGTAGCAATGAGCTACAAAGGATCCACCTTAAAAATTCATCAGATTCGGTGAGAGATTTCCTGATTTTTTTGTTATTGAGTCCATTTTTAGATATTTGGGTTTTTTAAAGAGAGAATTTTATGTGATCTTCACTCAGATTGAGCTTGTCATACTCCATTTAAAATGTTCTGTAATTTTAATGCTACTTCATGGCTCTCGCAGCTATGCTGTGAAACCTCTGTGACTTACACATTTTTATTTGTAATCCAAAAAGTCATTATATTTTAGTTTTGAGCCCTCTTTTTCTCTTTTTCTTCATAGTTCCCCTCCACAGCTCATGCTCAGCAAAGTGTTTACTGCACGGACTGGCAGCAGTATTTGTGGAAGTCTCAATACGTAAGTGCTTGTGGATACGTGGGAAATGTATTACTTTAGTTGTGCAAAGTATGAAAAGTAACAAACTGCTTTTAGGACTGCAGCACAAGTTCAGATTTTCTATCTTTCCTTAAGTTTAAAAGTTCATGGAGGCCAGATTTCACTCTCAATTGCATTTGGTTGAGAAACAGGAGATGTGGTTTCTGTTTCTATAAATTGGTAGAAGCAATATCTGGAAGTAAAATGTTGAATGGATTTCCATCTTAGGTCAACACGCTGATTTTCGGTTTTATGGTACCATGCTGAGTTACTACAGTCTGTAGGGTTATGTTCTTCAATTTTCAGATCCCTACGAAATTAACCCTGCAGACAGGACTGACTTAGATCAGCCATATGGATATTAGACATAATATATACAGTATATAATGATAACCACCAGGGTATTAGAAGCTATTAATGCAAAGAGTGGAATAGTGAAGCTGAAACAAAGGCAGGCCTGGTGTCAGGATCATGGGCCATGTGCCAGAACCTAATAAATTATTGGGGCTAAAGTTAGGCAGTAGAAGACCCCAGAGAGAGATTTTGCAGGTTCCATATCAGAACAATGCTTATTGGCTAGCCAGAGCCCTTGGGGGTAACCCAAGGTCAAAGGCAGCAGAAGGCAGCAAAGAAACTACTCCAAACTACAGAAATTCTCTAGAGCCCCCATTAATTGTTAATGGCTTAAAAAGACCTGTTTGGCAACTCCATCAAAAAGTGGGCAAATGATATGAACAGACACTTCTCAAAAGGAGACATTTATGCAGCCAACAAACAGATGAAAATAAGCTCATCATCACCAGTCATTAGAGAAATGCAAATCAAAACCACAATGAGATACCATCTCATGCCAGTTAGAATGGTGATCATTAAAAAATCAGGAGACAGGCCGGGTGCGGTGGCTCATGCCTGTAATCCCAGCATGTTGAGGGCTGAGGCAGGCGGATCACAAGGTCAAGAGATCAAGACTATCCTGGCCAACAGGGTGAAACCCCGTCTCTACTAAAAATACAAAAATTAGCTGGGCGTGGTGGCGTGCACCTGTAGTCCCAGCTACTTGGGAGGCTGAGGCAGGAGAATCGCTTGAACCTGGGAGGCGGAGGTTGCAGTGAGCCGAGATTGCGCCACTGCACTCTGGCCTGGCGACAGAGCAAGACTCTGTCTCAAAAAAATCAGGAGACAACAGATGCTGGAGAGGATGTGGAGAAATAGGAACGCTTTTACACTGTTGGTGGTAGTGTAAATTTGTTCAACAATTGTGGAAGACAGTGTGGTGATTCCTCAAGAATCTAAAACTGGAAATACTATTTGACCCAGCAATCCCATTACTGGGTATAGACCGAAAGGATTATAAATCATTCTATTATAAAGACACATGCACAAGTATGTTTATTGCAGCACTGTTCACAATAGCAAAGATTCGGAACCAACCCAAATGCCTATTTGTGATAGACTAGATAAAGAAAATGTGGCACATATACATCATGGAATCCTATGGAACCATAAAAAAGATTAGTTCATGCCCTTTGTAGGGACATGGATGAAGCTGGAAACCATTGTTCTCAGCAAACTAACACATGAACAGAAAACCAAACACCACATGTTGTCACTCATAAGTGGGAGTTGAACAATGAGAACACATAGACACAGGGAAGGGAACATCACACACCAGAGCCTGTCAGGGGACGGGGAGCTAGGGGAGGGATAGCATTAGGAGAAATACCTAATGTAGATGACAGGGTGATGGATGCAGCAAACTACCGAGACACAGTATATAACTATGTAACAAACCTGCACATTCTGCACATGTACCCCAGAATTTAAAGTATTTAAAAAAAAAAAAAAGATCAGTTTGGAAGAGTTTTATTAGCTAAGTTTCTAATACCTGTAGCTCTTTTTTACTTTTAGGAAGAAAGGAAAGTGGGAGGTATTTTTTAAAATATTATGGATGCTTTAAAAAATACTGAGGCCAAAAATGTAGAGATTAGAGATCTACTAAAGTAGAAATTAAAGATTCCATGTTGGAATCACTGATGTTAGCCATGATCACCTGAGTTTTTTCATCTCTTCCAAGTTCTAACTAATAATTCCTAAAATCTCTAGAAAGGGCATTTTGCACTAAAAGCATAAAGTACTTTTATTTTCGTTATCTTGAAAGAGTCACTAAAAGAAATGATATAGGTTATTTGTAATATATTAGACTAAAAACAGTTTTTGGATATTTGCCTAATGATGTAGTCTCCTCCTCTTCCTCCCAGCTTCTACCTCTCCTTACCAGATAATTAGAAAATATTTTTAGGTCCAAAATATGTGGGGAAACCTTGTTTGTAATCTAAATTTGGTTCAGCAACTTTCTTCTTTAAAGATCCAGATAGTAATATTTTTGGCTTTGTGAGCCAAACAGTAGGTTATAGTTTCTCAGCTCTGCTGTTGCAGCATCAAAGCAATCATACACAGTACATAAATGGGCATGGCTATGTTCCAATAAAACCTTATTTACAAAAAGAGACAGCAGACTCGATCTGGCATTCAGACTATAGTTTGCCAACATCCTATTTAAGTAGTTATGTTAGTTAATTTGTAATGCTAATAGGAAGAAACTGGTTTTGCACTTAAAATTTCATTAGGATGTACAAAGAATTGCCATTAAACCATAAAACAAATTTGGAATTAATTTTTTTCTCACCCTCCATAGGCTACAAGATAGTCTTGAATTCATCAATCAGGACAACAATACATTAAAGGCTGATAATAACACAGTTATTAATGGACTGCTTGGAAATATAGGTAAATGGCTCCCTTGATTTTATAAGTTTAAAATATATGAATGGTATAACAAGTGTTTTTTGAAGTTATTCCTTAATGATACAGATCTGTTATGGTAGCAAAGAATTTCAAATACTGTAAGTGGAAGAGGCATTTAAGTTGCCAGTATCTCTTACATTTGTTTTATTTGGAAAACATATTTTTCATATATTTGAACATAATATGTATTTTTTATCTGATTAAGAGAACTGCTGTAGATATATCTAATTTGTCTTCATTGTTTTTCATTGTGAAATTTGATGCATCTTTGAAAGATCTGTCAGTGATAAGAAAAGCCCTTACTAGTTCCTTTGAGTATTTCAGCCAAGGAAGACTATTACACCTTCCTTCTCTCTTCCATAAACACAAAAGTCATTTTAAAATGATGCTCGTTTTTGTCACCTGTAATTCAGATTAGCAGATGTTTAAATTTGATGTTTCTTAAAAGATTTATTAGATCAGTTTATTTAGTACTTCAGTTAGCTGATTGTTGTTATTTAAGTACTGCGTTTTAAAGTAACAGACTCTCTAAAATTTCTGGTCATTTTTTCTAGACACCTCAACTGAACAGCTGCTGTATTGCGATGTTTCTGGTGCATTAAAAGCTATAGGAAGCCAAAGGAATGAGATAGCAATTAGATTAGTATGAATATTTCTCTCATTTTCTGTTTAGTAAGAACTTTTATTTATAATTAATTTTAACAAATATTTGTAGAAAACGAGTTTTTTCTTCCAACTTGAGTTGTATGGCATCCTATGATTTATTTTTTATAGTTTGTGTTTATTCAAATGAGCAGTTATAAAATATTTATTACTATGGGCTAGTCATAGTGTTAGGCATATACTTTTTAATGTGTGAGTGTTATAGAAAAATAGAAGTTCTGCTTTTTCTTAACTTGCTTGATTACTTCATTGATTCTAATAAAAGAAAAATATGACAAATAATGAAATATTTTTTCTTTATAATTTGATAATTTTCAAAGCTCAGAGGGCTTGTTGAATGTTGAAAGTCATTTATAGGGTTTTTTTGTTTGTTTGTTTTTGTTTTTTGATATGGAGTCTCACTCTGTCACCCAGGCTGGAGTGCAGTAGCATGATCTTGGCTCACTGCAACCTCCACCTTCCAGGTTCAAGCGATCCTCCTGCCTCAACCTCCCAAGTAGCTGGGACTACCGGCATGCACCATCATAGTTGGCTAATTTTTGTATGTTTAGTAGAGACAGGGTTTCACTATGTTGGCCAGGCTGGTCTCGAATTCCTAACAGCCTCCCAGAGTCCTGGAATTACAGGTGTGAACCACCATGTCCCAGCCAAAAGGAATTCATTTTAATAACACAAATCCATTATTACTTATAAAGGTAAATTATACTGTGGAGGCTAGATATACTTGTCCTCTCTTTAAGATAGCATAGACAATCCATTTTACATGCTACTGACTTTACATATGAGCAGCATTTACTTTCACTCTTTTAATTGTGAATCAAGGACTTTTTTTGTGTGTATCATTTCTTATTTCTTTCAATTTCCAATCAGTCAGTTAGTCAATCAATAAGTATGTGGTGAGCACCTGTAATATGCCAAGCACTCTGCTGGCCCCTGAAGATACAGTGGTGAACCAGATACAGTTCCTGCCTCAGTGGATTTATAGTTAGTGGAATTCAGAAAAGTAATACAATAATTATAGTATACTATAGTAAATTCTTAGACAGAGTTAAGAACAGGGTTTGATAAAAATAAGGAGAAGTACTTAATTCAGTCCTGGAGAGTCAGGGAAAGCTTTCTTGAGGACATGAGGCCTAAGCTTGAAGGATTAGCCAGATGGTTAGGAAAAGAAATGTTCTGTGAAGCAATATATGTACACAGAGCTAGGAGCAAGAGATCATAGAGTATGGAAAGAATGTGAATAAATCAGTATGTGTGGAGCACAGAGTACGAGTAAAGTAAATGAAAAGAAAGAATGGAGCAAGAGCTAGATCACAAAGGACACTGTAGGCCACACTGAGGAATTTGGATTTAATGCTTCATGTAGTGTAGTTGGGCACCAGTGCAAGTATGTTGGTTTGGGTCCTTCACCTGTTTTTTTCACAGGTGCCAAAGACAGGATTAAACATTGCAAGAATTGTATTAGGGGAAGTGACTATGTAAAGGAAAATGAGGAACATGCTGGGAAAGGCTGAGAGACCATTGAATTGTGATGTAAGTCTGGAAGTGTCTCAGCTTGCTGTACAGTTCAAGGGAGGTTTGGCAAGTCCCTGGGAAGCATTTGAGTCAAAGGTGGTTGTCAGAAATGTCATGTATCTCCCCAAAGTGGGCCTGCTTTAGTATACCTACTGTGTTCAGCCATTGGCTGAGAGCAGCCTATCAGCTATGCATCCTTGCACAAATGTGGCAATGGATTTCAGAACACAGCAGCAGGGGTTCTTAATCAAACATACTCTTTATAGTTGGAGATCTTTGAGATATATTCTTGAGGCCATGACAGAGGGATTTTCAGAATTTAGTAACATAATCAGATTATATTTGTATCTGCAGAAGAATATCCTAACTGCAATAGGAATGGATTCAGGTGAGCAAGTGGGATTGAGAAAAGGCCCATATTAGAAGGCTGCTCATGGTAATCCAAATGATGGATAATGGTACCTATAGTAAGTTAGCGTGGGTGGGGATAGTTGAGAAATTCTTTTAAGGGAAATAGAGTGGACAGGATTAGCTAATTAGATAGAAGAGGTGAAGTCAAAGGAAGGATCAAGTTTGGCACTTTGCTGTCTGTCTAATTGCATGGGTATTGGTGCTATTCACTGAGGGGAATAGAAGAAATCAGAATTGATGATTTTAGCTTTAGGCATGTTCAATTGGAAGTATCGGGATATCCAAATGTAGATATCCACTGTTGTTAGCTAGTTAGATAGGTATATTGTAGTGGTATTCTCCTTAACATAAAAAGATGAATGTTTAATAATTTTAAAATAATAGAAGTTGACCAGTTAGCTGTATCTTCTGTAGATTTGAGAATCATCAGGGCATAAATTATAATTGAAAGCACAGGAATGGAGGATGACCTAGGAAATGTAAAGAATGAGAAGGAAAGATTGTTGAAGATGGAACCCTGGGGAATGCTGGCTTTAAGAAGGGTTAGAAGAGAAGCACACAAACTGAGACTGAGACTGAGACTGAGGGGAAAAAAATACAGAGAGTGTGTTATCATGGGAAAAATGTTTACAGTATAATATAGTCAGCATCAATTACTGCTATAAGGTAACATAAGACAATATGAACTAAAGCAACAGGAAGCCTTTTGGTGGCCTACATGAGCAGTTTCAGTGGGGAGAATAGACGCCAGAAGTGAGAATACTCAGAGGTTAGACTTTTGTCCAAGATGCAAATAGTCGTTCTCAAACTTTTTGGTTTCAGGAGCCCTTTACACACTTAGAAATTATTGAGGTGTGCGGAGAACTTTTGTTTGTGTGTATTACAACTATTGATAAATAGTTTATTAGAAATTTAAAAAAATATTTAGCAAATCCTTGAAAAATAACACTAACATCCCCTTTCATGTCATTACAAGCCTCCAAAAAATTAGTGAGAAGAGTGACATTGTTTTACATTTTTACAAGTCTCCTTAATGTCTGGATTAGGGTACAGCTAAATTCTCATATCTGTGTCTATATTCAGTCTTTTGTGATATGTTGTTTTCATTGAAGTGTATCAAGAAAATCTGGTCTCATACAGACATGTAGGTGGAAAATGGAGGACTTCACAAACCCCCTGAAAGTCTCGGGGACCCCCAGGGGTCCTTGGATGACATTTTAAGAACTGCTGAACGGCTGTAGGATTAGATGTATGGAGGGAGGTGGAAGAGATTTGGCTATGTTTAAGTGTTGATAGAAAAAGGAAGTTATAAGGAGGATGAAATTAAAGACTAGAAGTTATAATTCATAGAAGGAATTTTTGAAGAATAAGGGTTTGGGGTCCTAGCTGACTTACAGTTAACTTAAGGGAGGAAGGAACTTAGGATTTTTTACTAATTCCCTAGCACATAGTAAGGCTTGAATAGCATGACTGCTTAGGCAAGAAAGAGGCAAGGATGGGTTAGCATTAGAGTAAGTTTTGAAGTAGAATAATAGGAAAAAAAGGGTTCCAGTCTGGTTAATTCTACTGCGTGTATGTGCATATATGCATGTGCATACTCTAGAAAACAAAGTTTTATGCTGAGAAGATGAGGTAGGGAAAGAGATTAAAGAAGTAGATAATTTCTGAAGTAACTAGAGAAAGAAAGCTAGGGAGAATTAAAGAGCTGACCATTGAGACATGGAAGGATTGCTGTACATGTGCTATAATTATAAAAGTTCTTGTTACAGAAAAATAATACCTGTTAGCAATTTGAAAACTACAGTTGGCTGGATACAGTGGCTCATGCCTGTAATTTGAGCACTTTGGGAGGCCAAGGCAGGAGGATCACTTGAGCTCAAGAGTTTGAGATCAACTTGGGCAATGTGACAAGACTTTGTCTCTACTAAAAAGTTTTCAAAACTGGCTAGGCCTGGTGGTATGCACCTGTTGTCCTAGCTCATGGGGAGGCTTGAGGAGGGAGGATCACTTGAGCTCAGGAGTTCGAGCTTGCAGTGAGCTATGGTCATGCCATTGCATTCCAGCCTACATGACAGAGCAAAACACTGTTTCAAAAAAAGAAAGAAGAAAAATAGAGTTGTCACTTTTTAAAACAGAAAGCCCCCTATTCCATCCTAGATAAACGTCCTACATGGCTATTTAGACTATTTTGATTAAGCATAACTAACGGGTAACCCAGCTGCTTGCTTTCAAACTATAATGCCCTTCTTGGGTCTTCAGACTGCAGTTACCTTTTCTTGATGAAGCATGTGGCAGCCACTTCTCTTGAACAGCTGCGAGTCTGGTCTCTGATGAGCTTCATTTGTGTTCCTCCTTCCATAGTGGCTGCCTCCTGGTTTAGTAACCTTGGTTTCTTCCATTACTTTGTAACTTACCACCGGTTTAGAAAAACCAATTTTTAATTTGTCAGTAAGATCTCTTTTCTGGTTTTGCTCTCTGTTGTATGCTGTGTGCCAAGTGCTTAGGTGGTTTTCTCCTTACTGCAATTGTAGGAGCATGCTATAATATTAAAACAACTTTTTAAAAAATAAACTTATTTGGCAAATATCAGATTTGATAGATAACATTATCGTACTTTTTCAAATCTTTGAAAATACTGTTTCACATTAGAAAGGATTGAACATTTAAAATAATTTTTACCTTATATAGCAGAAGCTTGTTTTTATTATATATAGATTTATTAGTAAAAATACATGAAGTTGTTGTTTGATATAAATCATGACTAAAGAAACGCCATCCTGTTTCAAAAATGAGAAGACACCTTGAATTATTCTTAGTTTAAAAGTTTCCATCCATATCTGTTGGTCTGCTCTTGTGCTGCCTTAGCTCACCTTTTTTCCCTGACGCATTGTGGCTTCTCTAACCGTCCTCTTTCATGTATATTTTACGTTTTTGCCATGTAGGTCTTTCACAGTTCTGCAGCCCCAGGCGGGCATTCTCTGAGCAGGGTCCGCTCCGCCTGATCAGGAGCGCCTCTTTCTTTGCAGGTTTGCGATGTGCTGTGTGGGTAGACTAGTTGGTGTGCCCCAACGGCTAGACTCTGTAGTTAAGCTGTGGAAACAAGAGAGTAGATGAATGCATTTGTTGAGGTTAATGCATTGCTTTAGGAAGTATAAGAACTTGATTCCTTTCTACTGAATATGTTCTTAAAGTTTCCAGACACTAAGTTATCAGTAAAATTGACATTTTTATGAAATTTCAGTTTACCATTTCTCTCATGGCATAATGATTTTAACTTTAGAATCTGAAACCAAAACTTAGTGTGAACGTTCTTTCTCAAGATACCACTTGGAATATTTAATGTGACACTGTCTTGTTTCCATGGCTGAGTAGCTTTTGTACCGTAGTTCACCAATTGCAGAAAATTATCCTATCTTGTTATTATTGTAAAGTTTCTGATCTACACTATTCCATAAGAACAATTTTTCTTGGAGCTAAGATTTAGATGAACAAGCACCACTGTAATGCTCTGTAAAAGGCATATATGACTACATTTGCTTATATAATCAAGTTGATGATTGTAGAGTATGTCCATGTGTATATATCCAGGATTCTACTCATATTCCTTGTTTTCACACATTTTAGCGGGTTACAACCTTTTAGTGGAAATTATTAGAATGTAAACACATTTACTTGTCATTGTTTTCAGATTGGTATCAATTTAAACCTTTTTTTCATTAATATTTTCTTTCCCTATAAATATTAGATGTAAGCAATATATATTTATAGAAAACTTGGAAAATATTTTAAAAAGGCAAAAATAAAATATAAGCCATTTTATCAGCCAGAAATACCTGCTTTTTTGTTTTTTTAACAAAATTGGGATCATACTATTCAAACAAATTTCTCGAAACAAATTTCTCAATGTATTATGGAGAATTTTGAAACATACATTGTTATAGGCAGAAACAGTATAGTGAACTGTGATATACCCACCACTTAGTCCCAGCAAGCACTTATACTGTTCAGTAGTTTGCTTTTTTTCATTTAATAGTATATTGTAAATATCTGTCATTGACTATGCTTCTAAAATACAACTTTTAGTCACTCCTTGCTGCTTTAGATATTATGTTTTAGATTCTCATACTGTGTACCAAATCTTCACAGAGCTCTCAAAGCTTGTTCAACTGAGTAATAGCTCTTGGTGTTGGGTTGGTGCCATGCTATTGAAAAAAATAAGGGAATGCAATGAGATGAGCATGATTTCGTTTGCTATTTAAAAGGAGCTGTTCATCCACCTGAATAGCAGTATATTTTATGACTGACAGTTTCATCTTTATTTATAGTTCACAGCAACCCAGTGGACATGCCTGGAAGAGAGCTGAATGAGGACAGAGACAGTGGCATAGCACGGTCTGGTAATGTCAGGTTCTTGTATTCAGTTTTTTATGAGATTGCTGTTGGCATTGATTTTCTTTTTTATCTCTCCCTTGTATTATCAAATTTGTTAATATTGAGATTAGCCTTACAACGGAACTGTAAAAAGAGCAGGGCAAAGTCTCATACATTTAACATTTTTCATGTTTACAAGTGTGCTCAGTAGAATAAAGCCTGGATGAACTAAAGCCAGAGTAAAGTACATTGGTTAAAGCTTAGTATAAGAAGAAAAGCATTGGTCAGAAGACTGCTTGGAAACCGTAGTTAAAAAAAATAAAAAGCGCACACACACATTTGCTTATATTTGCTTGCTGCTAACTAGAGTTTAAATTGTCATATTGTCTCTTGCCCGGAAAAGCATAGGCATTTTGAACCAATGTTACACTTTTTTTTTTTTTCAAATATGGACTCTTCCAAAAGTTGTAGATCTAGCAAACATTTATTGAAACATGTGGACATTAAAAAAATTAAAGCCCAGAGTCTACCCTTAAGGAAAACAGAAGTATGGAGTCTACTGGGAGAAAAGTTAGGAAAATCATCTGTCATAGTTTATTGTGTGGTGTGTTTAGTGATAGACCTGTGCAAAGAGTTTCAGAGAAGGGCAGCACACTTAGCTTGGGCCAGGGGCAGGGATGCCAACAATGCTTTACAGAAGAATGATGATTGAGTTGTATTTTGAGAAATAAATAGCAGTTATCTAGGCAAAAGCTCAGAAAAAAAGGCATTTTAGCTAAAAGGAAAAGTGTTTGTTGGGGCCCAGAGAGCAGCATAAGTAAAAGGAGGAGTAATTTCAGGCTTGAATTACTATTTGATATGAGAAACTTAGTTCACTGTGATAGTCAGCATATGTTGTTACTCTATATGGCTCTGCTATCAAAATTATTTTATGATTCAGTTTTGAGATAAATGAAAAATCTAACCTTGCCATATATTGTAATCCCTAGGTTTGTATTAGAATAAGAAGGAGAAGTTTTAAAAACAAATTCAGGTGCCTAAACTTTACTTCCAAAGACTCTCATTTAACTTAGAGAAGGGGTTAGGCATCTGTATTTGAGAAACAAAACAAAATGTAAAATCTAACACCTTATTCTAATGGACAGCTAGGGTTGCCAACCACTACTCTAAGAAAAAGAGCTTGTGTTTTTCAAGTAATCTCTTATGTCTTTTCTAATTGAATTTCTTATTTTTTGTTTTAAGGAATCTAGAGTATATTTATCTTAATACCCTTTGCTTCTATGTAATCTAGAGATTTAGTTTTCCCTGGCAGGAATTTAACTCTCATTATTTTATTTAAGATTTGAAAGATGGTAAATTAATTTATCTATACTTATATTCTTTGTAAGTTGAAGCATCTGGCTAGACTGATCTGTTAGGCTGCTTCAAGTTATTGGATTCATATATCCCATTTAAGTTAATGTGTGTTTTCTTATTTTTCTAATAGGGTTATATTTAATATTAGAATGTAGTAAAATGTATTTTTTCCAAACTTAAGACAGCATTTTATTTTTCACTGAAGTCATACCCAGAGTTAGTTATACATATCCAATCTTGGACTATAAGGCTTTACGATACTAATTGATAAAATGTGGTCTATACAAGAGAGTAATTTAGAATGAGCTCATTGATGTTCTTCATGTTTGCATGGCACATACAGCTTTATCCTCTATCATTGAATTTGTCAGAATTCAAATGAATAGATTTTCGTAATGAAAGTCTCTCAGTTTTTAGTGCTGGTATCCAAAATAATTTATCATCTGGCATGTACCTTTTTAATAGTAATGATAATGCTTCCCTGTTTTGAATATACATTTTCAGTATGTGCTTATGATCATAAAAGAAGTCTATAATATTGCCAAACGCAAGTGCTTAGTGGCAAGTCTTATCCTCTTGGATAAGGGGAAAACAGGAGGACCCCTAGCTTAATGAAAAATCAGCAGTTGTAGCTCTTAACACCTCAGGCAATAAACATATCTTACAGATTTCAGAGTGTTTTGGGAAGGGAATAATCCCCAAGATCAGGGGATTGCAGCCATTACAGAGTGGAGTCTGCTGGGATGTGTTTATCACCTTGATACTCCAGAGAGCATTCTTTTTTGGAACTTAAGTATAGTCATGATTCGTAATTAAAAGTGGTAGGTTTGACTGCATGTGCACAGCTGATCCATGAATACTTGTAAATGATCTCTTTAAATGCCATTCAAACACTTATTTTCAAATATAGCTTGTTCTTAAAATCCATTAAGTTTTAATAGCATCAGATTTAATTTAATTTAAGAACTAAAAGGATTCAGCTGAGTTATGGGACAGTCAGTCCAGTGGCCAAAGGGTTAATGCCTTGTTGCAAAGTATAATTTTCTTTTGGAGTCCCTAGAGGAGAATGCCAAAAGGGGATTGTCTGAGTTTTTTGCTGATACATTGTTAATATATGATTTTTCTCCCCTGAGACCTTGCTCCAAGAAGGATGTGTTTTTTTAATGGACATTTTAGAGGCTCATAAAGCAAAATAAAGTTTAACTTAACCTATTTGTAATTTTGTTAAAAGGAAATTTGTCATTATGCTCAGTCATTACTGACTTATACTTGTTGTTCTTCTGACTTAACAGCATCTCTCAGTAGCTTGCTGATCACTCCATTTCCTTCTCCAAACTCCTCACTTACCCGAAGTTGTGCCAGCAGCTACCAGCGACGTTGGCGACGCAGCCAAACAACAAGTTTGGAAAATGGGGTATTTCCTAGATGGTAAGTTGGAACTTTAAACACAGAACAAAATTGAATAGTTCCTTAAATACAATTTTATATGGGTTTCTTAGAGCCTGGACTTGCATTCTGTGTATTTTAAATTTGGAACTGAAAACTTAAAATTTATTACATTTTAAAAATTGTGGTAAGTTATACATAACACTTTACCGTTTTAACCATTTTTAGATGTACAGTTCAGTAACATTTATTTAAGTACCTTCATATTGTTGTGCAACCATCGTCACTATCCAAGTCAAGAACTTTTTCCTCTTCCCAGCTGAAACTCTGTATCCATTCAACGTAACTCCTCATTCCTCCCTCCCCTTCCCCTTGTAACCACTATTCTATTTTCTGTCTCTATGAATTTGATGACCATAGTTACCTCGTATGAATGAAATCATACACTACTTGTCCTTTTACGTCTGCCTTATTTCATTTAGCATAATGTCTTTAAGGTTTAGTGATGTTGTAGCATGTGTCAGAAATTCATTCCTTTTTATGACTGAATAACATTCCATTGTATATACATACCACATTTTATTTATCCATTTATCTATTGATGGACACTTGGGTTGCTTCCACTTCTTAGCTATTGTGAATAATGCTGCTATGAACATGAGTGTGCAAATATCTGTTCAAGTCCCTGTTTTCAATACTTGTGGTTGTATACCCAGAAGTAGAATTACTGAATCATATGGTAATTTTGGTTTTAGTTTTGTGAGGAACTGTCACACTGCACACTGTTTTTCATAGTGACTGTACCATTTTACATTCCTACCAGCAATGCACAATGGTTCCAGTTTCTCCATATCTTCACCAGCACCTATTTTTTTGATAATAGCCATCTCAGTGGGTCTCAAGTGATTTCTCATTGTGGATTTGATTTGCATTTCCTTAATAATTAGTGAAGTTGAATATCTTTTCTATTTTATTCTTTTCTTTTTGAGTTACCCAGGCTGCAGTGCAGTGACGCAGTTATAGCTCACTGCAGCCTCAACCTCCCTGGGCTCAGGTGATCCTTCTACCTCAGCCTCCCAAACAACTGGAACTACAGGCTTGCTACCATGCCTGGCCAATTGGTTTTTTGTTTGTTTTGTTTTGTATTTTTTTGTAGAGATGGGGTTTTGCCTTATTGCCCGTGAGCCCAGAACTCCTGGGCTCAAATGATCTGCCTGTCTCAGCCTCCCAGAGTGCTAGGATTACAGGCATGAGCCACAACACCCGACTTGAGCATCTTTTCATGTGCTTGTTGACTACTTGTATATCTTTTTTGGAGAAATGTCTACTTAAGTCCTTTGCTGATTTTATAATTGGGATTTTTTGCTTTGTTGGTGAGGTGTGGGAATTCTGTATATATTTTAGATATTAATCCGTTATCAGATCTATGATTTGCAAATTTTTAAAAAATTCTGTGGGGCAACATTTTACTCCATTGATGCTATCCTTTGATGCATAGAAGGTTAAATTTATATGTAGCCCAGTTTATTTTTTTTCCTTTGTTGACTGTGGTTTTCGTGTTACATCCAAGAAACAATTGCCAAATCAATGTCATGATGCATGATGCCTTTACCCTTTGTTTGCCTCTGAGAGTTTTATGTTTAGGTCTTTAATTTATGTAATATATGTTTTGATATTTCAGTTTTTCATGTTTTTCTTTTGGCAAGGTAATTTATTCTTGAAAGAGTTTTTTAAATCTACATTAGGTACAACTGTAGATACTAAAAATTCTTGTTTTCTCTTCTTTTTCATTTCCTTTATTCATTGATCTTTGACTTAGCTCCTGAAATCAAAAACAGAGACCAGTAGATCCTAGAACAGGGAAAAGATTCTATCAGACTCATCTATAAATCTTAAAATGTAGACACTTTTTGGTTAATTATGAATTGGAATCATCTGCTTCTTTAGTAACTTCTAATTGGACAAAAATGTTCCCAATCTGACTCTAGTAAAATTTTTGCTAAAACATGAACCAGAAAAAATAGCCAGTAGATTTCTTAAAGAGATACACAGTTGATACGAAATTATAGGTTTGTTTGATAAAACAGCAAAATACTTTTAGCTTGTCTACATTTAATTAGCAAGAAGATTGAATTGTGATTTTAATTATTTTTATTTTTTAAATTAAAAAAACATTTATTTTTAAGGTCTATAGAAGAAAGCTTTAATCTCTCAGATGAAAGCTGTGGCCCTAACCCAGGAATTGTGAGGAAAAAGAAGATTGCAATTGGGGTAATCTTTTCATTATCCAAAGATGAAGATGAAAATAACAAATTTAATGAATTCTTTTTTTCACATTTTCCTCTCTTTGAAAGCCACATGAACAAATTAAAGAGTGCAATAGAACAGGTAAGCATAGTTGTTTATATCTTTTCCTTTTAAAATCTTATTCTCTTGATTAAACATTATTTATTTGGCAGAAAAATTGGCAGACATTGTGCATGTGCCCTATAAAGTGCTCTGGGGGATGCAAATAGATTGAACCCTTTTTAAGGTGCTTACTGTCTAGTAAATGATATAAGATCATTCATCCATTTGTTCTGTAAATAAATATTTGAGGGCCTAAAATGTGGTAGACACCATTCTACCAACTAAAGAGAAGTGATAAAAGCAACACTCTGACCTCATGGGACAACAAATAAACATATAAGTATAGATGTATATAATAAGTGCTGTGGAGAAAAATAAAATGGAGAAAGGTATATAGGGAATCCTAGAAGGAAGAATTACTAATTTTTATAGGCTACTCAAGAAGGCCCCTGATTAAAAGACATTGGTTGTGGTCCAGAGATAAGGAGGAAGTGAGCTACAACCATCTGGAACAAGATACTCCAGGCAGAGGCAAAGGCCTTGCTGCAGGGGTAAGCCTGATACTTAAGCAACATTAATGAGGTCAAGGTGCCTGGGTTAAAGTGACACTAGATCATGTAGGGCCTTATAAGATACCATTGTAAGAATATTAGCATTTATTCTTGCAAAAGTATGAAAGATGGGAAACCATTGGAGGGTTTTGAGTGGAGGAAGAATGACATTGTTTATGAGGATCACTCTTACTGTTGGTGGATAATAGATTTCTAGGAGCAAAAACAGATGTTGTGAGATCAATTAGGATACTGTTGCAGTAATCCAGGTGACAGATGATGAATACTCAAACCATTTTCGTGATTGAATTGGTAAGAAATAGTTGGATACTGGATATAATTTGAAAACAGAGCCAGTGTGATTAGCTGGTGGACTGAATTGGCATATGGGAGAAAAAATAATTAAGATTGACTCTTGTTTTTTTAGCCAAGCAGTTAGAAGGATGAAGTTGCCAGCATTGAAGTGAGAAAGACTGCAAGTGAAACAGATTTGATGAAGGAAGATGGAATTTTTATATTTGTGTCCTTGATATCCAAGTGTTTTTATGAGTCTAGAGTTCACCAGAGAGGTGATGAGTGTATAGATGGTATTTAAAGCCATGAAACTGATTGAGATTGGCAAGAGAGGACAAGGAGTGTTAAGCCTGACTTGTGGTGCATTTCAACATTAAGAGTTCAACGAGATGAGATGGAACCAGCAGAGGAGAAGGAAAAGGATTGGCTATTCAATTAGGAGAAAAAACAAGACTGTACTCTTTTGGGGAAGCCAAGTACGGAAAGTATTTCAAGGGGGAAGTAATCACTTTTGTCAATTACTGTTGAGGCAGTATATATAATACAAATATGTAAAGTAAAAAATTTGTGAAATATTAGAATCTAAGCTAAAAAGGAAGGGCAAACAAAGTTTTTTCAGAAATTCAGAGGAAAGTGGCCAGGCGCGGTGGCTCACGCCTGTAATCTCAGCACTTTGGGAGGCCGAGGTGGACGAATCACGAGGTCAGGAGATCGAGACCATCTGGGCCAATATGGTGAAACCCCATCTCTACTAAAATACAGAAAATTAGCTGGGTATAGTGGCGCGTTTCTGTAGTCCCAGCTACTTGGGAGGCTGAGGCAAGGGAATCACTTGAACCTGGGAGACGGAGGTTGCTGTGAGCCGAAATCATGCCACTGCACTCCAGCCTGGCAACAGAGCAAGATTCCATCTCAGTCCATCAATCAGAAATTCAGAAGAAAGTGAAATGACTTCCTGTTGGAAAGAAGTTTTGTTTGGACTGCATTTTGAAGGATGCATGGGATGTTTTGAAATATACAGCTCGAAAATTGGATATAGCAGAATAGCAAGAAAATTGACATTCTTGCCACCCAAAGGGAACACAGTAACTCATTGTTGAAAAATCTTATTTAGGCCTTTTCTATGCATATTGTGCTTTTACTTGGTAGGGATTGTGCTGTGCCCACATTTTCCAAATTATATGCCCATTTTTAAAAACTCAGATTGAGCAACCTGTTTCTATAAAAAAAATTTTTTAAATTAGCCAGGCATGGCCGGGCATAGTGGCTCACCACCTGTAATCCCAGCACTTTGAGAGGCTAAGGCAGGTGAGTCACCAGGTCAGGAGATCGAGACCATCCTGGCAAACATGGTGAAACTCCATCTCTACTAAAATATAAAACATTAGCTGGGTGTAGTGGCGTGTGCCCGTAGTCTCAGTGACTCGGGAGGCTGAACCCAGGAGGTTGCAGTGAGCCGAGATCATGCCACTGCACTCTAGCCTGGCAACAGAGCAATACTCCATCTCAAAAAAAAAAAAAAAAACTAGCCAGGCATAGGGGTGCACACCTGTAGTCTCAGCTACTAGGGAGGCCAAGGTGGGAGAAGCACTTGAGCTTAGGAAGTCGAGGCTGTAGTGAGTTGTAATTGTGCTTCTGCACTGTAGTGAGTCCCTATCTCAAAGTAAAATAAAATAAAAATCATTGTCACATACACATTTCTTAAGTTATGGTAAATGGTTCTTACATATATTTTAGTAGGTCTCCTCAATTTAAGTAACAGTTTCCCTGTTAGGCCATTTCTACTTTTTCACAATTGTTGCTACCCTATCATTAACATCTTGGTGAATTTATGAAATTATTTTTTAGAGGAGATTCCCAGAAGTTGAGCTCATAAAATCAGTGGCTGTTACCAAAATTTGTTACAGCAGTCTGTGGAGATGAAAGGATATGAAGAGGAATAGTGAGTGGTACAACTGGTGAAGTTAATGGAGACCTGATGACAAAGAATGTAGAGTGCTTGCCAGGGAGTTCTGACTTTGTCTTTAAGGCTGTTTGCAAGTTGTACTTCGGTGAGATTAACTTGGCGGTGTGTTTTGTGCATGGCTGCTGAAGGGAGCGCTTGGCAGTGTGTTTTGAAGAGACTAGAATAAGAGATGAGAGGTGGCGACCGGTTAGAATAGTTTAGAAAGCAAAGGATGTATCTCAATAACTCATTAGTGATTAAGGATCATCTGCCTCTAGAAAAGACATACATGTTAGTTGTTCATATTTAATATGTCAGAAAACAAATACTTCATTAGCAATACTTTTTTATTGAACATATGAGTAAAGGCTATTTTCATTTACCTTTTCTTAAGCTAGATACTGATTACGTTTTCTTCAGTTGGCTGCTCTCACATTCTGTAGTCTAGCCGTAGTCATCACACACAGTAATAAGTTGGGGGTGAACTGACATTTTGAGTTATTTGGAGAAGTATTTCAGGCTTTGTATAAAACTTGAAATAGGCATTATAGAACTCATTAAAGATTACTTTCAAATGTTTTCATGTTTTAACTCTTTGACGATTCCGTAACCTAAAGCAGCAGTCCCCAACCTTTTTGGCAACCAGGGACCAGTTTTTTGGAAGATAATTTTTTCATAGACAGGGCTGGTGGTGGGGGAGTTGCCGTGGTTTTGGAGGCATTAGATTCTCATAATGTGGGCGCAACCTAGATCCCTTGCATGCACAGTTCACAGCAGGGTTTTCGCTCCTATGTGAATCTAATGCTGCCACTGATCTGACAGGAGGTAGTGCTTAGGCAGTAATGCTCACTCACTTGCTTGCCCCACCCAATTCCTGACAGGCCACTGACAGGTACTGGTCCATGCCCTAGGGGTTGGGAACCCTGACCTAAAATGTACATTGTTAATGCTTATAGTTTGGATATTTGTTCAATTGTTGTATTCCATGTTTTATTAAAGCTGAAAGATGAAATTAAATGAATGCTTTTACATAAATTAATGGGAATTAATAATTTTTAAAGTTCTATAGTAGTTACTTAATGATAGAATATTATTAAGAATAGAATATAGTAGTAAACAGTGCACAATCTAAAGAAGTTATCTTCTAGGGCCAGTTTTCAAACTATTTTTTTTTTAAATAAAAGCTGTGGATTTTGTTTCTGAGTATCTTGGCAATTATTTTGAAATCTTCTACCTCTTGAGATTTGTGATTTAATTTAAAAATAGCATTGCTGATAAAATTAAGGAAGAACACTACTAAATTCTAGCAAAATAATACTCACATCTTTATAAATTGCCAGTTCTGAACAGTTTTAAAAAACATAAAGTATGTTTCACTTTCACCCTCTGAAGCTTTTAGATGTGCAGGAACATGATTTCTGGCCTGAAGTAGGCTGACCTCTTAATATGTTTTTTAAACAATATTTAATCACTTTGTAATTACATAAAGGATACAGAATTAGGCGGGGTGTGGTGGCTCATGCCTGTAATCCCAGCAATTTGGGAGGCTGAGGTGGGCGGATCACCTGAAAGGTCAGGAGTTGAAGACCAGCCTGACCAACATGGAGAAACCCCATCTCTCCTAAAAATAAAAAATTAGCCAGGAGTGGTGGTGCAGGCCTGTAATCCCACCTACTTGGAAGGCTGAGGCAGGAGAATTACTTGAACCCAGGAAGCAGAGGTTGTGGTGAGCTGAGATTGTACCATTGTACTCCAGCCTGCGAAACAAAAGCAAGACTCTGTATCAAAAAAAAAAAAAAAAAAAAAAAAACAGCATTAAATTATCTTTGAAAAAGTGTAAGAGATTAAAGTTCTTTTTGGCCTCCATATCCTAATCCTGATCTGCTTTCCGTCTACCTAAGTTAAGGCTTTTCAGCCTTGGCTAAATATATTTTAAGAAAGCAAATATTGCTCATACCTTCAGATATCTTACTGTAGAATCTTTATTTATTTATTTATTTTTTTGAGGCAGTCTCACTCCATCTCCTAGCCTGCAGTCCAGTGTCATCATCTCGGCTCACTTCAACCTCAGACTCCTGGGTTCAACCAGTCCTCATGTTCAGCCTCCTGGGTAGCTGGGATTACAGTTGTGGGTCATCACACCTGGCTAATGTTCGTATTTTTAGTAGAGACAGGAGTTTGCCATGTTGACCAGGCTGGGCAAAATTTTTAAAAAGAGTTAACAGAAGTGTTATCGTGAAATATAAGTGTAAAACCATGAGGTGTTGTTACTGAGTTATTATGTCTTGTTCTGTTTGAGAAAAAGAAGTTTTTTGTAACCCAGAAACTGTCAGCAGCAGGTTTTTTATGTATTGACAATCTGCAGTTTTAATAATAAGAGATTGAAAACAGTTGAAAATTTTTAATTTTGTTCAACCATTCATTAAATGTGTAGAAGAGAAAGCTACAATAAATGCATTTACCTTCTTTATTTATTTCTCAATAAGAATTTTGGTAGAGTGTTGTGTAAATATGTGACTCTGTCTAAAAAAGACTTTTTTTCCATGTTTTGCTTATGATTAACATAAGAATTAACTATCTTAATGATTGTTTTCAAGGCTATGAAAATGAGCCGGAGATCAGCTGATGCCAGTCAGAGGAGTTTGGCATATAATCGAATAGTTGATGCCCTAAATGAATTCAGGTACATATTCCTCAGCTTTCCATAACACAGTTATTCATAGTGTACACAGGAAGATTTATTTCTTTAATTTGTTCTAATAAAATTTAATTTCTTTGTCCTATAGTCAAATGAGGGTGTAATTCAGTAGACCATTGGCGACTATGTTATTACATCTCAAATGTGCTTGAGAGTCAAACACATTGAGAGCCATCAGTGGTATGTTTTTCAATATTGGGCCATTTGACAAGCAAATATGATCACGAAAGACCCTTGTTCTAGCAAAAGTATGCTTTGTTCTTTCTTAGGCTCCTAGATGTAGGGACTGTTAAGTGTTATTTAACCAGTGGTAGTAATCAGATGTTCTTGAATACATGAGATACAAGGATATATGGATATAAGGACATGAACTGGATCTGCTAAGTGGCTTCGTTGCTTGATTCTTTCCCTATATATGGCACAGTGAATAGTCCTTCTGCCAGGGTTTTCTGGTTCAACAAAGCTGGTACCTGAAGCCCTAACAACTGCTATAGCTATCTTCTAACTATTTAGCAAACATACATATTACAAATGGTCTAATCTTGGGAATTATCTAAGTGACTAATATGTCTCCCTTGAAAGAGGCTCGGTTTAGGTTTACTTCATCTTCTCAGTCTTTCCTTCTTTAGACTAGAGAGATAGTATAGCACAGGGTGTGAAAAACCAAGACTCTAGAATCTGTGAGACAGAGTTGGATTTTAACCCTGGCTCTGCCATTTACTACCTCTGGTGATCTTGGGCAAGTGCATTAGTGTTTTTGACCCCTAGTTTTCTAGTATAAAATAGGTAAATTCAATTTAGTAATAATCTAATAGATTGTTATAAGGATCAAGTGAGATTGTATGTGTAAGGTACATAGCAGAATGCCTGACATTAGTGGTACCTTTTTTTTTTTTTAATTTTGAGGTAGAGTCTTGCTCTGTTGCCCAGGCTGGAGTGCAGTGGCGCTATCTTGGCTCACTGCAACCTTTGCCTCCCAAGGTTCAAGCGATTCTCCTGCCTCAACCTCCCCAGTAGCTGGAATTACAGGCATGCGCCACCATGCCTGGCTAATTTTTTTTTTTTTTAGTAGAGACAGGGTTTCACCATGTTGGCCAGGCTGATCTTGAACTCCTGACCTCAAATGATCCTCTCACCTCAGCCTCCCAAAGTGCTGGGATTACAGGTGTGAGCCACTATTCCCAGCCTATGATAAACATAACCTATAGCAGTGCTTCCCCGACTTAAGTTACTTACATCATATCTTCACAATTTTGCCAAATTTACATATCATGTATACTTTTAAAATGTAGTGTTTCTGGGTTTTCTTTTTTTTTGCGACAGAGTGTTGCTCTGTCGCCCAGCTGGAGTGCAGTGGCACAATCTTGGCTCACTGCAACCTCCGCCTCCTGGATTCAAGCGATTCTCCTGCCTTAGCCTCCCTAGTAGCTGGGACTACAGGCGTGCACCACCATGCCCAGCTAGTTTTTGCATTCTTAGTAGAGACAGGGTTTCACCATGTTGGCCAGGGTGGTCTCGATCTCTTGACCTCGTGATCCACCCACCTCAGCCTCCCAAAGTGCTGGGATTACAGGCGTGAGCCACTGCGCCCAGCCAACTTTATCCTAATTTTTATA
>CAUYLG010023622.1:0-76012 GCA_963573385.1 Cacajao melanocephalus | reverse complement strand
CTCACTGCAACCTCTGCCTCCTGGGTTCAAGCAATTCTCCTGCCTCAGCCTCCTGAGTAGCTGGGACTACAGGCATGTGCCAGCACCCTCAGCTAATTTTGTATTTTTAGTAAAGACAGGGTTTTACTATGTTGGCCAGGTTGGTCTCGAACTCCTGACCTTAAGTGATCCACCCACCCACCTCTGCCTCCCAATGTGTTGGGATTACAGGCATGAGCCACAGCACCCAACCAAGCATAATTGTTTTAAAAGAGCACGACGTTCCAGCACAGCCTACACAACAACTTCCTGATAGACAATCTTGTGATCCAGAACTAGCTTGCAAACTAGCTGCTCCAGTTCCTTCATTCACATCCAAAAAAATGTCCTCAAACATTCATGGCTTGTAGAGAAATCAGGGTCCCTGATGCTTCAGCTTTCATAAGATGAAATTTTCTCTAAGAAACTATGACTGAGAAAATTGTTCGTTAAGAAAATTATAGCAGCTGGGCATGGTAGTGCATACCTATAGTCCCAGCTACTTAGGAAGCTGAGGTAGTCCTGAGCTACCTAGGAGTTTGAGGGCAGCCTGGGCAGCATAGCGAGACCCCCATCTCTTAAAAAGAAAATATTATAGCAAATTAATGACCTCAAAACCAACTCATTGGTAGGCATTATATGAGGCTTCAGCAGTTAAGCAGTCAGAGAAAAGCATGGTCTCATGAGCACAAAGTCTGCAGTCTAACTGAGGACAATTAACAAGCAGGTATTACAAGTGGGAAAAGTGTGACAAAATTAGTAACAATATGGTATTTGGATGTATGTCTCACTTTTTTTAAACGTTGGGACTATATGAACCCAGATGCCATATTTTTACTTCCTTCATTGAGAGAATCCTTTACTCTCACTATTTGGGCTATTTTTTATTAAGAGATTTTATTGTATCCCCTCAGAGCAAATATAAACAATATCTATGAAAGAACTATGCCATATTATATAGGAATTGGACCAGCCAAAAGTATATAGACTCAAAACTTTCTTAAAAATCAAGAAATCTGGGCCAGACGCAATCGCTCATGCCTGTAATCCCAGCACATTGGGAGGCTGAGGCAAGAGGATTCCTTGAGGTCAGGAGTTCGAGACCAGCCTGGCCAACATGGTGAAACCCCTTCTCTATTAAAAACACAAAAAATAGCCAGGTGTGGTCATGGGCACCTGTAATCCCAGCTACTCAGGAGGCTGAGGCAGGAGAATTGCTTGAATCCAAGAGGTAGAGGTTGCAGTGAGCTGACATTGTGCCACTGCACTCTAGCCTGGAGGAAAAAAAATCAAGAAGTCTGAAGACAGGGATTATAGGAGCTGACTCAGCTGTTCAACAAGGGCACTAGAGACCCAGGCTCCTCCTATTATTCTCCTCCAACACACTTGGCATGTTGTCCTTTGCCTTCATGCCTACTGCCTCATGATTACAATATGGTTGCTGCTCTCTGGTCATCACATCCTCATTCATGGAAGGATGGAAAAGAGGAATAAAGGGAACTGTCATCCATTCCTGAGAACTTCCATCAGGAAAGCCAAAATTTCCCAGAAATGCCTACAACAGACTTCTCCCTACATCTTACTTATAGAAATGATGTCAGATGGTAAGCTTCTTTACCTTATGGCTTCTGGTCAGGTCAAACAAGAGATGTGAACAAAGATTGGAGGGTGTGTGTTGAGTGAAATCAGGGGATTTCTTTTTTGTTTCTCCCCATTGTCACACTTCAGCAGAATTCTGGGAGTGGTCATGTCCCCAGCTTCTAGATTCCCTTCTCCAAGGCTCCAGCCCTCTCTGGACTCTGGCAGCCTTCCATCTCTTGCTTTGTCAGGCCCTGGGATGGTAACAGTTGGTCTCTGGGTGGTTCATTGATATCTTTAACCCTGCCCATATCTCCATAAGTGGATTCATCATTAAAATCTTATTTTATTATTTATTAATTTTAGACAGAGTCTTGCCCTGTCTCTCAGGCTGGAGTGAAGTGGTGCAATCGTGGCTCACTGCAACCTCCACCTCCTGGGTTCAAGTGATTCTCCACCTCAGTCTCCCAAGTAGCTGGGATTACAGGTGTGCACCACCATGCCTGGCCAGTTTTTGTATTTTTAGTAGAGATGGGGTTTCACCATGTTTGCCAGGCTGGTCTCTAACTTCTGACCTCAAGGGATTAACCTGCCTCAGCCTTCCAAAGTGCTGGGATTATAGGCGTGAGCCACCATGCCCAGCCTAAAATCTTTTAAATTGATCATCGGAGTAAAATGATGTTCCCTGCCAAGAGTCCAACCAATACATATAGAATTTTAACTGCAAAGGAGGCAGAAAAGCAAAGAACAGGGAAGCCATGTCAATGTGAACAAATTATGATCCACTGTCTGACGTCAGGCACATGGCATACTGAACAAATATATGATTAGGTTAAAGATATGGATATTCGGTGGGTGCCTTGACATTGTCTACCACATATGATTTATAATTAAGAGTCATTTAAATAGCAACCTGAGGCTGGGCACAGTGGCTCAAGCCTGTAATCCCAGCACTTTGGGAGACTGAGGTGGGTGGATCACCTGAGGTTGGGAGTTTGAGACCAGCCTGACCAACATGGAGAAACCCTGTCACTACTAAAACTACAAAATTAGCTGGGCATGGTGGCACATGACTGTAATCCCAGCTACTTGGGAGGCTGAGGCAGGAGAATCACTTGAACCCGGGAGGCAGAGGTTGCTGTGAGCCAAGATCATACCATTGCACTCCAGCCTGGGCAACAAGAGTGAAACTCCGTCTTAAAAAAAAAGCAACCTGAATGATCATGTATTATTCATTTTGTTACTGCCTTCAACTAACTCAGTGACTGGCAAAATATATGTCTACTAGTGAGTAAATAATACCTTACTCCTAAAAACTTTGTAGTCTACAAAGTGCTTTCACATGCATTACCCCATTTGATCTTCACAAATAGCCCCGTGAGCACTGTGAATAAGGCAACCACAGCATTTTCGTCCCCATTTTACAGATGCATAATCAGAAGTTGAAAGACAATAACCACCTTGCCTTGAGTTACCAAATTATTAAGTAGTAGAACTATAAAGTAAAGCCAGGTTTTCTGACTCCAAATTCAGGCCTTTCAGAGCCAAGCCTTCAGTAGTGTACCTGACTGGGTTCAGGGCACAAAGCCAAAACCTGAGTGTGTTGCTTTGTGGCCATGCAGGGGTCATGCAGAAGAGAAAGAGCACTGTATTTCACAGTGCCTCTGATTCCCAGATGTTGACATCTTCCAGCAGAGAGAATGGAGGACTTCTATGATTTTCCTGTTGAAGAAACAAATTGTTCTTCCAACTGCATCAGTTAAGAGCATGAGTTTTGAAGTCATATAAATATGAAGTGGAATTCTAGCTTTCCCACTTACTATGACCTTGGCAAATTAATTAATCTTCATGAAGTTTACTTTTCCATTATGTAAAATACAGATATTAAGTATCTTAGGAAATTGCCAAAAGTTTTAAATTAGATCATTTATGTTAAGTGATTGGTTTTAACTAACTAAATGTAACATCTTACGTTCATGATTATTATGATTGTAAATTATCTTGGATTCTGCAACAAACTTTCAGAAGTTTTGAATTTCATTAAGAAAGGGCATTGGCTGGGTGCAATGGCTCATACTTGTAATCCCAGCATTTTAGGAGGCTGAGGACAGCGAATCACTTGAGTTCAGGATTTCAAGACCATCCTGCCCAACATGGTGTAAACTCAACTCTACTAAAAAAATAAATAAATATACACACACACACAAATTAGCTATGTGTAGTCGTGGGTACCTGTGGTCCCAGCTACTCAGGAGGTTGAGGCAGGAAAATCGCTTGAACCCAGGTGGCAAAGGTTGTAGTGAGCTAAGATCGCACCTCTCCACTCCAGCCTGGGTGACAGAGTAACACTCTATCTCAAAAAAAAAAGAAAAGAAAAGAAACAGCATTAATGTAGTACAGAGACAGAGAAAGCCAGTAAGTTTATCAAACAACTCCCAGATAGAAATAAACCTCAAAAGTTACTTGCAATTTCCATGCCTTCTGTTCATTCACAAAATCCTGATAACTAACATTTATATAGGGCTGCTATGTATCAGGTGTCAGAAATAAATTTTTCTCCACAGAGTTTTCTAGAAAAATTTTGCTGGGACTTAGGTTAAACAACAGCCTTAAACCCAAAAAATTGCTAAACAGTAAAAGATTTACCTACCCAGAGGTATGTGTTTACACTTCTAGGAAAAGATGAGACCCAAAGCCATAATAAAGACATTCCAGGAATTGTAAACTTAGAGACACTTGTCTTATCTTCCCCTTGGAGACATGTACTTACATTTTAAAAGATAAAAATCTAGGATCTTTATCCCTCTTTTCCCACAGAGAACTTCCTTATTGTAAAGAGCAAAAGTATCCCTCCCTTTGTCAAGTAATGAAGAGACATCCCTTTCCTTTAAGCTCCAAGATTCATATTTCTAGGACTTCTCTCTCACGGTAAAACCCACACACCCCCATGTGTAAGCCTGTCCATCTGGCTCTCATTTATCACAGAAGGGGGAAGATGGGGGTGGGGGGAGTGAATAACAAATAAAATTATTGCTCTAAGTAATAATAATCAATCTCTGTCCCAGAAACTTCCTGTCTACTTTCAGGATAATACAAATAAATAAGAGTAATTAAATACTTAGCGACAGACACTATTTTAAGGGCTTTATATGAATTAACTCATTTATTTCTCATAACTATACTATGTTAGATAAATCTCTTTATCTTATTTTAAGACAGGGACTCTGAAGCACAGAGATACCAAGTTGCCTAAAGCCTCCCAACTAATAAATAGCAGAGGCAGGTTTGAACCTGGAAGTCTCACTCCAAAATCTGTGCTCTAAATATGATTGTATGCTGCCTGTAACCAGTAATCTTTCTCACTGAATAGCTGTGATTCACAGTGAACCAGTATTCAATGTGTTGCACAATTAGAAGTCTCTTATTCAGTCACATCTAACTACTACTTTTGCCAGTTGAGATAATTTTTTAAGGAACTTCTGCCTAGTTGTGGATATACAAGCAGACATTTAAGGCTTAATATAAAACATTGTCTCTTCAAAATAATACTACCAGTTCTGCTTAGAATAGGTGCATATAGACCATGACTATTCATGTATTGATGGCCATAGACAAACAAATAGATTAATTTGAGAGTCCCCTTTTCTGGTACTTTAAGACAAAATTATCTCTGATATTTAAACAGCTTTAAGTATTTTCAGTAGAAAAGTTGTATACTTGCCCATCCAGCTCTCCCTGTGGAGGAACCTCTGTGTATCTAGTCACGGGACTAGAAGGTACCAAATGGAAAACTTGAGGAGAGTTTAATAAAACATTTTTTCACAAAGGAGTAGGCAGTGCTGAGAGAAACAAAGGCTGGTGCAGCTCCCTGGGATGAAGAATAACTAGGAGCCATTACCACCCGTTAATCCGAAGGGTCAGAGAGAGTTACTAGAACCCACAGAGAAAAGCTGTGGTCGTCACAGAGGGCTGCCCCCTCAGAAGTTGTGACCTGGCCAGGAGCAGTGGCTCATGCCTATAATCCCAGCACTTTGGGAGGCCAAGGCAAAAGGATCACCTGAGGTCAGGAATTCGAGCCCAACCTGGCCAACATGGTGAAACCCCGTCTCTACTAAAAATAGAAAAATTTAGCTGGGCGTGGTGGCGGGTGCCTGTGATCCCAGCTACTCTGGAGGCTGAGGCAGGAGAATTGCTTGAATTCAGGAGGTGGAAGTTGCAGTGAGCTGAGATGGCGCCACTGCACTCCAGCCAGGGCAACAGAGCGAGACTCCATCTCAAAAAAAAAAAAAAAAAAAAAAAAAGAAGTGACCTTTGGGTCAAGTCTGTAATCCCAGTACTTTGCAAGGCCAAGGTAGTCAGATCACCTGAGGTCAGGAGATCAAGACCAGAGTAGCCAACATGGTGAATCGGGGGTCTCTACTAAAAATACAAGAAAAAAAATAACTTGTGACCTTGAGCAGAGAGACAAAACTAGTCAGTGGCAACCCAACAAAAAGGAAGCTGGAACAATAAATACCTTAAACCCATTCCCCTCTCATTATCAGATCTCCACAGATGCCTCCCACTGGCCAAGCCCAACCTGCAACCAGAGGGGAAAGGAGCCTTTGGGAGAGTTCACAAAAGTCAGCCTCTCAGGAAAACAAAGCAGAGTGAAGAAAGAGGGAAGGTACATCATGAGAAAGAAACAGCAAATATCAAGCACCCTCTGGGATAAAGGAGTTCCATAGGAGCTTTTCCTTTTATCCCTTCTTTGCCAAAGAAACTTTTCTCTTTAAAAAAGCAGTTTTTGCATTCATTGGCTACCTGTATTCAGGACCAAGATGTACACAATTAAGGATTTCTCTGCTATCAGCAGCAATAACAAAATTATCATGTGCCTTGAGACATTTTATCAAGGACAGAAAGCCCTGACCCACCACGGAGATGCCATCTGAGTCAGAGGACACTGGCTGTGCAGGTGCAGATACAAGAAGATAAGTGTGGCATCAAAGGAACACAGCTTGAGGCCAACCAAGATGGAACAACAAAATGAGATTTGTAGAGAAACTGAACTCTGTTCAGATCAACCCTATTCAGCCAAAGAGAAGATTCCATTGAGGCTTAAGGATAGAGAAAATTAAAGTTTACTGAGCACCAATTCTGTCAGGTTTTGCATGTGTTAATCCATTGTAAGATAAACTACAAAACTTGTAGGTAAAAGCTGGTTGTTATTTACCTGTCCTTAGCACATGTGATAAAAGGTGTTCCATGAATACTAATGCTGATAAGTATCGAAGGAAGTGAAGGGACACATCTCCCAGCTTCCTCCTTTGCCCCTCACCCACCCACCCACATGGTTGTTATTCATACAACACCCTGAAATAATTCTTTTAAAATATGTTAGATCATGTTACTTCTCTGCTTAAAATCTCTAATAATTCCTTATTTTATTTTCAATAAAATCCAAACCCTTACCAGGTCAACAAAGCCTTATCAGAATTTTCCAAACTGTGAATCATGGCTCATTCATGGGTCATGAAATTAATTTAGTGGGTCACACTTAGTATCTTCTTAAAAATAAAATCGAATTGAATATTTAATATTGAATTGAATAAAATACAAAATATTAGAATGTGTAGCAAATAAAATTAGTAAATGTTTCACAAAAGTTTTCATTCAATTTTAAGACTATGTATGTGGTTATTTTTTTTGAGTCATCAACCAAATTAAAAAAGACAAAAACCACTATTCTCACTTCCTGACTTCATCACTAATCTCTGTCCTCTGGCTCACTCTGCTCCAGCCATATTGCTCTTTTTGTGTGTGTGCATTTTTTTAATCCTTGACTGGAACATTTTCCTCCAAAACTGCAAAGTTCACACCTTACTTTCTTCAGGTTCACGTGTCACATTTCTTGGAAGAACTTTGCTGACCACCTCATGTAAAGCAGCCCTACCACCATTCAGTCTCTTTTTCCTTATATGGCTTTATTTTTCTTAAAAGCTTTTATTAGCAAATGAGATACTATGTACTTCTGTCTTTCTACTAAATTGTAAACTTTATGAGAACAAGGACTTTATTGTATTCACTACTTTAGCTCCAAGACTAGGACAATGCTTTGCACATAGTAGGGGCTCAAAAAAATTTCTGGTATATCCACTGGATGGATTGGTGAGTAGATGATGGATGAATAATAGATGGATGGATAGATAAAGGAGTAGGATGGTCCCTAGGAAATAATATGCTTAGAAGATCCTGGAGCTAACAAAAGAGGACCCAGTTTTCTGCTGGACGTCACACCTTGCCATTTCCCTCCACCTGTTATACAGCTTCCTACTCAACCCCATACACACACGTATATGTGCATATCTCCCTCATGGCCGCCAGCCTGGCCTCAAACTCCTGACCTCAGGTGATCCACCCGCCTCAGCCTCTTAAAGTGCTGGCATTACAGGCATGAGCCATCATGCCCAGCCAGAATGTTTCTTTTCTAAAACAACCATATAGCATTAGTTATTAACAACACATTACCTCAAAACCAACTGTTTTCAAAATAAATGAATGGGTTCACTTCATTTGCAAGTATAGTGGCTGTGGTGACCAGGAACCCTCTATCCCCAGTTTTCTACATGTTTCTGCTTCTACATTACCTTCATAGAACCCTGCCTATCCTTGAAAAAGAAAAGGCAATTGCCACCATTCCCCAGACAGCAAGTCTCAGAATCAACACAAAGGCAGAGAGTGAACTGTCCCAGATTCAGAACACACTTATTGGGTTTGGACACCCAAGAACTCTACAGAGTTTTGAAGAATAAAAAGACATTCTTACAGGCTGGGCACAGTGGCTCACACTTGTAATCCCAACATTTTGGGAGGCCAAGACAGGTGGATTGCTTTAGATCAGGAGTCCGAGACCAGCCTGTGCAAAGTGGTGAAACCCTATTTCTACCAAAAATACAAAAAATCAGCTGGTGTGGTGGCATGCACCTGTGGTCCCAGCTACTCAGGAGGCTGAGGTGGGAGGATGACTTGAGCCTGGGAGGCACAGGTTGCAGTAAGCCAAGATTTCACCACTGCACTCCCACCTGGCTGACAGAGTGGGACTCCATCTCAAAAAAAAACAAAAATTTAAAAAAAGACATTCTTATAAAAAGGACATTTATTTACACATTCAACCAATATTTATGTGCCAAGTATTAGTGGCCTAATACATGCCAGTCACAGCTCTAAGCACTGGGGATTCAAATGATGCAAAGATAGATAAGATACTTGCCTTCATTAAGCTAACATTCTAATGGGAAAATAAGGACAATTAATAAGTAAACTAGCATGTAAATCAATTATAAAATAGGATGATGTGTTGCTAATGTTGTTATGAAACAGTGCAAATACTGAAATAATTCTTAGAAGAGAAGACCTGGCAGAGTGTGGTAGATCATGCCTGTAATCCCAACACTTTGGGAGGCCAAGGTGGGAGGATCGCTTGAGCCCAGGAGTTCAAGACTAGCTGGGCAACATGACGAAACCCTATCTAAAAAATAAATTTTTAATAACATTTACAAATTAGCTGGACAGGCTGGTACACTCCTGTAGTTTCAGCTGATTGAGAGGCTGAGGTAGAAGGATTGCTTGAGCCCAACAGGTTAAGGCTGCAGTGAGCCATGATTGCACCACTGCATTCCAGCCTAGGGGACAGAGTGAAACCCTGTGTCAATTAAAAAAAAAAGAGGAACAAGTACTAGAGAAGAAGACCTGTAATGGTAAAAAAAAAAATCATCAAATAAAATTCCCTATTGATACTTAATAAATTAGGAAAGAATGCAGTATTAAATAGGAAATAAGACCAGGTCCGGTGGCTCACGCCTGTAATCCCAGCACTTTAGGGGGCTGAGGAGGTCTGATCACTTGAAGTCAGGAGTTCGAGACCTGCCTGGCCAACATGGTGAAACCTCGTCTCTACTAATAACACAACAAAAATTAGCCGAATGTGGTGGTGCACATCTGTAATCCCACCTACTTGATAGGCTGAGGCAGAAGAATTGCTTGAAACCAGGAGACAGAGGCTGCAGTGAGCCAAAATCCCACCACTGCACTCCAGCCTGGGCAACAGAAGGAGACTCCATCTCAAAAATAAATAGGAAATAAGAGGAAAGTTGTTCATTCTATATTCAGGGAAGTCAGAATACATGATTTTATTCTTGATTTTGAGAAAAGAGCTGATTTTAAAAGATTCATAGGTAAGTTAAAAAAGAGCTTATTTCATTTCAAATAGGGGGAAAATAGAGCCAAAATAAATCTCAACTCACATAGAAAAAGAAAAGACAAAGTTCAAAATAAGCTGACAGATAAGACAACATCAGTGATCACAGCAAATGAGAAACAGGTTAAAAACTTATAAAAGACACAATTGAAAATGATAAGGAAATATTCATAATGAATGTATGGGGACAGTTACCTCAGAAAAATGTAAATGAGCTGTAGTGGTATTAATAACAAACCAAACAGAATTTAGGCTTAAGGCATTTGAACAGGATAAAACAGTAACACAATAGGCCGGGTGCAATGGCTCACGCCTGTAATCACAGCACTTTGGGAGGCCTAGGCGAGGGGATCACGAGGTCAGGAGTTCAAGACCAGCTTGCCCAACATAGTGAAACCCCATCTCTACTAAAAATACAAAAAAAAAAAAAAGATTCAGCCTTGGTGGTGGTCCCCTGTGATCCCAGCTACTTGGGAGGCTGAGGCAGTAGAATCGCCTAAACCTGGGAGGTGGAGGTTGCAGTGACCCGAGATTGTGCCACTGCACTCCAGCCTGGGAGACAGAGCGAGACTCCACACAAACAAACATAGGCTCCTCCACCACTGAAACAGTCTTGTAAGTCCTCATAGAGCCCAGATTCTATTCGTGAGTATGTTTTGAGTTCTTTGGAATGTAAGTATTGATAGAGACAGCAGACCGTCAAGGGTCCCTGGGGAAACCCTGCCTTCAAGCCTTTGAAACAGCCTAAAGGCTGAAAAACCAGGCCGCTGGTCCCAGATGAAGCCCTCCGTTTCCAGACTGATTCTGCATAATGCCCACCTGCGCCCTAGGAGGAGTGGGTGGAGCCTCTGGAAGTGCTGAGGGCCATTTGCAGGGGGAGGAACCTGGCCTCAGTTCCTTGGTGGTGACCTGTTATTCCATCTGTGGGGCGGGAAACCTGCTAACCAGGACTCTTCCTCAGAATTTCTCTTTTCCTTTTTTCTTTTCACCCAGTAAACCCTACAATGTGTCTGTGTGTCTAAATTTTCCTAGTCATGTGACAAGAACTGGGTTTTTCTGGGTTTTCTGGGTATCACTTTCCCCACCACCAAACACATGTCCTTCCTGTATAGAGCAGACACTCTAAGACCGCGTGTTTCTCCTTTCCCTAGATAATGTTTTGTCAGGCCTCCGTGTGCACGCCCGGACCCAGAAAGTCCTGCCTGCCTCAGCTGATCACCAACCTCACCCCCGCCTACGTTCCCCATTATCCGTGATAGCCCAGAGGAGCTTTCCCGGTTAAGATGGCTCACACCCCCGCCCCCACCACCATCTTAACTGTTATTATGATAATGTGAATACTCCTCACCCCACCCTGCCATCTTAACGGTTCTTGCTCTGAATAGCCTTCTGCCCCACCCTAACATCTTAACTACTTTTAGGCCTTACCTCGCCTACCATTGTAACTGAATTTATGGTAATGTATATTCCTTGCCCCTACTCCCACCACTGTAACTGATCTTAGTCCCTAACACCCCTGCCCCCTCCCCGCAAAATTTACCCCAATCTATAAAACCAACTCGTATCCCACCGCCCTTCACTGAAGCCCTATACGGCCTCAGCCCACCTGCACCCAGGTGAATAAGCCATGTTGCTCACACAAAGCCTGTTTGGGAGGTCTCTTCATTCAAAGCGTGAGTTTTAACATGTTTCTCTGCAATTAACAAGGAGTAGGCACGGTGGGTTGGTTGGGTGGGGGCCCGCTGAACTGACCAGCGGCGTTTCGGCTGTTTTCCCCCACCGCTGGAACCCGTGAGCCAGGCGCGCTGAGCCTGCGTCACCAGGACCGAGGCCCGCAGCGAGGGCGGGAACCTCCGCCACTAGCCGGGCGGCCACGAACCGGACCTGAGCCTCAACGACCGGTATGACGTTCCCGTCAAGGAGCTGGCTGCCCTTCCAACAGCCACCCTACTGGATCTGTCTTGTAATAAACTGACTATTCTGCCTTCGGATTTCTGTGGCCTCACACACCTGGCGAAGCTAGACCTGAGGAAGAACAAGCCACAGCAGCTGCTGGGCGGACTTCAACGGTCTGGTCGACCTCCAGCACCGGGCTCTACTCAACAACAGACTCAACAACCGGAAGTGGCTGCACCTGAAGGATGACCCCCTACGTCCCGGCCGGGCCTCGGCAGCCGGCGGCTGCTTGGGTGAAAAGCAGTGGAAGCAGTGTGCAAACAAGGCGCCACAGCACAGGCAGGCCGAGCGGGCAGTCAGGAGCGGGAGAGGCAGCGGGCCTGGAAGTCAGCAGAACGAGAGGCGGAGGGGAAGCCTGAGGCCAAGCAGCAAGCTAAGGAAGCTCGGGAGAGGGAACTGTGGAAGCAAGAGAAGGTGGAAGATAAGGAGCTTCGGAAAAAGGAGTATGATGCCCTCAAAGCGGCCAAGCGGCAGCAGAAGAAACCGACGAAGGAAACAAATCAGGTCCGGCTCCTGCCCCCGCAAGCCACCACCCCGGAAGCACACTCGTCCCTGGGCTGTGCTGAAGCTGCTGTTTTGTGCGGCGGGAGGGCTGGTTGCTTGTCGGGTGACAAGGCTGCAGCAGCAGGCCCTCTGCACCAGCGTGAACACCATCTATGACGATGCGGTCCAGGGTCTGCGCCGCCATAAGATCCTCCAGTGGGTCCTCCAGACCGACTCTCAGCAGTGAGCTTGTCCCCAGCAGCTGCTGCCTCCCAGCCTTGGAGCTTGGATTCCTATGGAATTGGGCTCTGCTGGACACAAACTCTTTTTCACATCAGACCTACCTGCCATCATCAAATGGCTGCAGATTGGTACTTGAGACCCCTTTGTAGGTCCTTAGTCGGGGTTCCCTGGTGGAATGAGGACAAATGGGAGGGGGGGGACAGTTACCTGCATGCCTAAAGGAATAGCTAGAGGTGGGGAGAAAGAAAACATAGCCATTTCTAGTTGTTATACAAAGCTGTGTAAAGGCTCTTTTCTAAGTGGTCAGCTGTCACCAAAAAATAAAAAAAAAAGTGTAATGAGACCTTTGTGAAACATGCCAATAGGGTATGGGAATTATCTTAACAATTTTGAAGGAATCTGAGTAATTAAACAGTAAATACCACTGTCCTAACCAGCAGTTAACCAAGTCATGGTAGTAGTCACCTAGATAATTTTTTTATCATCTAGAAATAATGACTTGTTTGATCATTGGGTGATGATGCTGTCTGAGAGTTTTCAGTATTCACTCATTTAATCTTCTCACCAACTCTAAGTGTGTTATCTCTCTCTTTTTTTTTTAATAGATATGGAAACAGACAAGTTAAATTGCTTGCCTAAGATCACACAGCTGGATGGAGCTAGCATTTGAACTCAGGCAGGTAGCTTCAAATTCTGTGTTCTTTTCTGCTACACAGTAATGATGAGATAGTGAAAATCTTTCTCAATGTGTGATAGCCTAAAATCATTGATAGATGATTACAAATGCAAGAAGACTATTACACAAGTGGTTATAATTTCTGTTATGCTCTTTATATGTAAGGAATCGAGATGTATTCAATTTACCTGAAGTAGTGTAACATGAGGAGTGATAGCAATGTAAGTTCACACATACATGGAACTCAGGGAAAGCAAGAATCATTTAGAATCTGCCTCATAGAGGCATAAACTAGAAGGCCATTCAGATTTTTAAACTTCCCTAAGGATCTGAAAAGCAGGACTTCATGAATTTTTCTTACTCTAACATACCACTGTTAACGTACCTGCTCGTGTCTGTCCCTTTCTCTTATTGTGATCAACTGGTTGTCTTTTCATTCCTCTCAGTTAAATCAATGAGAAGGATCTGGTTGAATCAGCACAAAAATATGTAGATGGAGACTTTTTTCCCAGGCCAACTTTTGAAGGACTAGCATGCCATGGCTGACTGTGCTTGAGTCTAGTTCCCTCTAGACAACCAAGGGAAAGCTGGAAGGAGGGAAAGGATGAGGTCACTTTGTCCAAAACAGTTGAGCTGATGCAAGGTCTGGGCACGGGTAGCTTCCATGGAAAAGTGTCATGTGTGGGGCAGACAATCCTATATAAGAATCTCATAGCCAGGCACAGTGGCTCATGCCTGTAATCCCAACACTTTGAAAGGCTGAGGCAGGCTGATAACCTGAGGTCAGGAGTTCAAGGCTAGCCTGACCAACATGGTGAAACCCTGTCTCTACTAAAAATACAAAAATTAGCTGGGTGTGGTGGCAAGCGCCTGTAATAACAGCTACTCAGCAGGCTGAGGCAGGAGAATCACTTGAACTGGGAGGTGAAGGTTGCAGTGAGCCAAGATTGAGCCATTGCACTCCAGCCTGGTGATAGAATGAGACTCCATCTCAAAAAAATAAATAAATAAATAAATAAAGAATCTCATGCCAGCCAAGTGTGGTGGCTCACACCTGTAATCCCAGCACTTTGGGAAGCCAAGGAGAGCCGACCACTTAAGGTTAGGAGTTTGTGACCAGCCTGACCAATGTGGCAAAACCCCATCTCTACTAAAAATACAAAAATTAGCCAAGCATGGTGGCAGGCACCTGTAGTTCCAGCTACTTGGGAGGCTGAGGCATAAGAATTGCTTGAACCCGGAAGGTGGAGGTTGCAGTGAGCAGAGATCCTGTCACTGCACCCCTACTGCAGCCTGGGTGACAGAGCAAGACCCTGTCTCAAAAAAAAAAAAAAGAATCTCATACATTGTATAAGAATTAAGAATGTTAGGTGATTACCTTCAATATCAGCATAGATTTACCGAATTATGTATATAATAAAATATTTGGAAGCTTTATAAACTCTCATCTGAATTACTACAATTGCCTGCCAACTGTGTTATTTTCATCCTAGATTCCTTATTATCTATTCTCCATTCACACCACAGCCTTAGTGATACTTCTGAAGTATCTCAGAAGTATCAAACACCCCCATGACCTCTCCATCATCACACTCCAAGTAAAAGCTTCTTGACAATGGCCTACAAAGTATACATGATTAGCCAGACACAGTGGCTCACGCCTGTAATCCTAACACTTTGGGAGGCTGAGGCGGGTGGATCACTTGAGGTCAGAAGTTCGAGACCAGCCTGGCCAACATGGTGAAACCCTGTCTCTACTAAAAATAGCTGGTCCATAGTGGCACATGCCTGTAATCCCAGCTACTCAGGAGGCTGAGGCAGGAGAATCCCTTGAACCTGGGAGGCAGAGTTTCCTGTGAGCAGAGATCAGGCCACTGCACTCCTGCCTGGGCAACAGAGCGAGACTCTGTCTCAAAGGAAAAGAAAGTGTACACGATGGCATGCCCTCTCTCTCACCTCACTAACTGGATAGCCTCCCCATCATTCTGCCCAGGACATGGGCCTTCTCACAGTTTCTCAAACATAGCAAGCACATTCCCACCCCCAGAGCCTTATCTATCTCCCTCTGCCATGATACTTAAGAACTTCACAGCCTGTATAATTTATTAATTTATTATGCTTATTTTCTGCCTCCTTCTGCTAGAATATAAGTTTCACGGGGTCACGGATTTTCTTTTTTGTTTGTTTTGTTTTGCTTTTTGAGACAGAGTCTCGCTGTGTCACCCAGCCTGGAGTACAGTAGCATGATCTCAGCTCACTGCAGCCTCTGCCTCCCAGGTTCAAGAGATTCTCTTGCCTCAGCCTCCTAAGTAGCTGGGGCTACAGGCCCACGCCACCACACGGGGCTAAGTTTTCTATTTTTAGTAGAGACGGGCTTTCACCATGTTGTTCAGGCTGGTCTTGAACTCCTGATCTTGTGATCCACCCGCCTCAGCCTCCCAAAGTGCTGGAATTACTGGCATGAGCCACCATGCCTGGCCCAAAGATTTTCTTTGCTAATGTATCCTCTTCAGTTGAATAGCACTTAGCACGTAATATACACTCAATAAAATGTTTGTTGAGTGGATAAATTTGCTATCAATTATGTAAGACATTATACATCCTATTTCCTAACCTTTGAGTTTTGAAAGATTTCTAACATGACTTTGAGCTTTTCAATTAATGCTGGCTGTTAAATTGATGTGAGTTGATGCTTTTATTTGACCCAAGAAAAATTCAGTATAGTTGAAAAAAGTTAAGTATAGCTGGGCACGATGGCTCATGCCTGTAATCCCAGCACTTTGGGAGACCGAGGTGGGCGGATCACCTGAGGTCAGCAGTTCGAGACCAGCCTGACCAAAATGGAGAAACCCCGTCTCTACTAAAAATACAAAATTAGCCGAGTGTAGTGGTGCATGCCTATAATCCCAGCTACTCAGGAGGCTGAGGCAAGAGAATCCCTTGACCCCGGGAGATGGAGATGTGAGCCAGCCTGGGCAACAAGAGCGAAACTCCGTCTCAAAAAACTAAAAAATAAAACATTTAAGTTCCACAAGTATCACTTTCACATTGGATAGCCATTAACAGCAAAACAAATTTGTTTGTTCATTTCTGGAAATCTTTCTAAACTAATGCAGCCTCTGCTGTCAGTGTGCTTAGTGATAGTGGGCTTTCTGTTTTCATAAACAGCTGTGTAATGGAATATCTGCTAAATGTGAGGGCTGGCATATCTCTACCTCAGTAAAGTTCAGGCTTTTTTGACATCTATTGTGACCACTCAGGGGCCTTTTAAATTTATGTTTGGATTCTCAGCTGCATGTTTAGGTTGGGTTGCCAGAAGTCTGACTGCCAAATAAGCAGTGTTGCTATATTTAGAAACGAAATAGTAGTCTATGAAATAGATTATGTGGCGTTGCTACCTTACTTGGCTTTATGTTACTGGGATTAACTTGGGATTTTTAGAAGTTAGTAATATACATATGAAAAAACTATTTTGAATGTCTTACTAAAGATAAAAAGTTCTGTCTAGTAAGATTTACTTTCCAGGTAAATACAATCATTATAATGTTCTTAAACCTTTTTTCCTGTTAATTTATACTAATGACCATAAGGAGTCAAAATAACTGCTAGCATCCTATTCATTTTTCAGAATATTCTTGGCACAATCTTGGAATTTCTATTACTTTGAAAACTATAAATACAAATATTACAATAACTTTTATGTCAAAATCTTTCATTTATTTATGCCTCTAACTTTGGAGCAGTCTTCATGAAATTCCCTATTTGAGTTAGTTTGTAGATGCTAATTTCAGGTATGGGAATATTATGAAACATGTTATTGATAATTAAATGATGGCATTTCTCCATAACTCTAAGTAGGAAATCCAATAAGTTGTCCAACAAAGTTTAGATGCCATCCTACGAGAAACTCAGAGAGCCTAGTTTATTATATTTGTCAGCAATACTTATCTGATTCTCATAGTTTTATAAAACAATGCTTCTTTCATTAAAATGTTACTTTGTACAGCTGTGCTCATAAAATAAAAATATTTCATCTCAGAATGAGGTGTTTTAAAATTACAAGCAAAACAGTCTCTCCTTCAAGTTACAAAGTACTTGGCAAACCTTCTGGATAAAAGACACCGTGCTAATATAGAACATTACTATTTCACTATGTTATTTCACAATGTCCTAAATAAATGTTTGTGATACAAGGAAAAAATAAAACAAGGCTCACCATGTACAAAGAGGACAACTGGACATCTTATACCTTTATCAGAGAATCGGCTACTCAGATTTGTTTGAAAAGCTAAAATTTAGCTTATACCTAAATTTCTCATGAGTTCATCCTTATTTCCTGAATGTCATATGAAAGAGTAAGTATTTTAAGCATGAGTCATAGGGACAACTTTCTAGGGTATTTCAAATGAAATCTATGAAAAATTAACAAGCTATCCACGAGGGTGTCTTGGGGTCCTGCTCTGTCCCTCCCTCTCTCTGGAAAGGGAGGGAGGGAGAGCCGGCAGGCAGACCCAACCTCTGATATTATATACCCCCAATCATAAAAGAAAAAAAAAAGAAAAGAAAAGTTAACAAATTTGGTCCAGTTACATAGCATACTAAATCTGCATTTTTTTTCTTTTGTTGTTGTTTGTTTTTTTCTTACTCTTTTTTGTTTTGTTTCTATTTGTTTTTTTCTTAATTTTTTTATTTTTATTAAAATTCACATTTTTATCTTGACTTCTACCCCAAATACAGTTAGTCTTCTTTATCCATGGATTCTACATTTACAGATTCAATCAGCCATGGATCAAAAATACTCAGAAAAAAATAATAACTCAGAGACTAAAAGTGTGTTTAACAAGCTAAAATAGAAAAGAAAAAATAACAATAAAAAATATAAATTTTTACAGTATAACAACTATTTGTATAGCATTTTACACTGTATTTGATATTATAAGTAATCTAGAGATGAATTAAAGTATACTGAAGGATGTAAGTGGGTTATATGCAAATGCTATGCCATTTTATATAAGGAACTTGAGTTCTGGGGATTTTGGTATCTGCCAGAGGCAGGATTGTGGGGAGGTCCTCTAACCAATGGCCTGCAGACACAGAGAGACAACTATACCTATAAAATGACAGTTATGAAATTTTTAATAAATAAACCCACCAGGACAGCAGAGAACAGGAGAGCCAACATAAGAGCAAAGGAGGAAAATCACAAAAGAAAAGAAAAAGAAAGAAATAATCTGGGATAATGGTGAATAGAAATCCAAAATGACAATTGTTAAAAATTCTTAGAAAACAACCAGTCCATACTGTATCAAGAAGCTAAAAGAAAGGGTATCTCCCAGGGAAAGAAAACAAAAATGAGTATCTGAGGTGTGAGGCTATTCAGAAAAGATTTTTCAGGCCATAGGTACAGTTTGAGGATAAATTAGTGGCTGAATAGTAAGAAACAACAGAAACAAAACACTAACACTGAAGAATACTAACTAGAATATACAACTAGTTGAACAAGTAATGTAAGCCACTATGTGGCTTAGCTAAAAATAATTAGCCATCACATAATAATATAAACAATTATTTATCAAATGAAAACATACCCTTTTTAGGGAACTTGCGAGACATGGAGAAGCATGTATCTGAATGTGTGTGAGAGAGTTTGAGAAAAAGAACAAAGTCCTCATCTTCCTTAGTAGAAAACCAATTAATAATGTCTAAAATTGAAAACTGGCCCGGCACGGTGGCTTACACCTGTAACCCCAGCACTTTGGGAGGCAGAGGCGGGCGGATCACTTGAGATCAGGAGTTCGAGCCCAGCGTGGCCAACATGGTGATACCCTGTCTCTACTAAAAAATGCAAAAGGCCGAGCACAGTGGCTCACGCTTGTAATCCCAGCACTTTGGGAGGCTGAGGCGGGTGGATCAGCTGAGGTTGGAAGTTCGAGACCAGCCTGACCAACATGGAGAAACCCCATCTCTACTAAAAAAACAAAATTATCTGGGTGTGGTGGCACATGCCTGTAATCCCAGCTACTCGGGAGGCTGAGGCGGGAGAATTGCTTGAACCTGGGAGGCAGAGATTTTGGTGAGCCGAGATCGTGCCACTGTACTGCAGCCTGGCCAAGGAGAGTGAAACTCTGTCTCAAGAAAAAAAATGCAAAAAAAATTAGCTAGGCATGGTGGTGTGAGCCTGCAATCACAGCTACTCAGGAGGCTGAGGCAGGAAAATCACCTGAACCTGGGAGGTGAAGGTTGCAAGTGAGCAGACATCGAACCACTACACTCCAGCCTGGGCAACAGAGTGAGACTCCATATCAAAAATAAATAAACAAAATTGAAAAATAACCTGGGTGTGGTGGCAGGCACTATAATCCCAGTTACTCGGGAGGCTGAGGCAGGAGAATCGCTTGAACCCAGGAATCAGAGGTTGCAGTGAGCAGAGATTGGTCACTGCACTCCATCCTGGGGAACAAGAGCGAAACGCCATCTCAAAAAAAAAAAAGAAATATAATTATTTAAACAACTTTAGTAAGCATGTTATCTGTAAACATAAAGGTAAATTTTTAAAAAATAGCTAAAAATTGAAAATGGTTGTAATGGTTTTCTTTTTCTTTTTCTTTTTCGAGACAAAGTCTTGCTCTGTCCACCAGGCTGGATTGCAGTGGGGCAATCTTGTTTTACTGCAACCTCCACCTCCCAGGTTCAAGTGATTCTCAGCCTCCTGAGTAGCTGGGACTACAGGCACCTGCCACCCCGCCTGGCTAATTTTTTGTATTTTTAGTAGAGATAAGGTTTTGCCATGTTGCCCAGGCTGGTCTCGAACTCCTGAGCTCAGGCAGTCTATCAGCCTCAGCCTCCCAAAGTGCTAGGATTATAGGTGTGAGCCACCATGCCTGGCTGTAATGGTTTTCAAGAAAGCAAAAATCAAAAGGGACAGGTCACTGCCTTTTTATGGCTAGTAATACTATTTTAAATGTTTTCATTGATTAAAATAAAATTAAAAAACAACTAAATGAAAAAAAGCATAAACTGTTGGTGGGAGTGTAAATTAGTTCAACCATTGTGAAAGACAGTGTGGCGATTCCTCAAAGACCTAAAAATAGAAATACCATTGGACCCAGCAATCCCATTACTGGATATACACTCGAAAGAATACAAATCGTTCTATTACAAAGACATGCATGTGCATATTCATTGCAGCACTATTCACAATAGTGAAGAAGACATTAAATCAACCTAAATGCCCATTGAAGAGACTGGGTAGAGAAAATGTGGTACATATACACCATGGAATACTATGCAGCCATATAAAAGAATGAGATTATATCCTTTGCAGGGACATGGAAGGAGCTGGAGGCCATTATCCTTAGCAAACTAATGCAGGAACAGAAAACCAAATACCATGTGTTCTCACTTGTAAGTGGGAGCTAAATGATGAGAACACATGGAAACATAGAAGGGAACAACACACACTGGGGCCTATTAGAGGGTAGAGGGTGGGAGGAGAGGGGATCAGGAAAAGTTAACTAATGGGTACTAGGCTTAATAAATTGGTGATGAAATAATCTGTACAACAAACCCCCATGACACGAGTTTACCTATGGAACAAACCTGCATATGTACCCCTGAACTTAAAAGTTAACTAAAAAAAAAAAGAAAAAAGCAACATGAAAAGAAATATGCATGCATATATCTTGTTTTTTGTTTTGTTTTGTTTTGAGACAGAGTCTCACTCTGTTGCCCAGGCTGGAGTGCAGTGGTGCAATCTTGGCTCACTGCAAACTCCGCCTCCTGGGTTCAAGTGATTCTCCTGCCTCAGCCTTCTGAGTAGCTGGGATTACAGGCATGCACCACCATGCCTGGCTAATTTTTCTATTTTTAGTAGAGATAGGGTTTCACCATGTTGGTCAGGCTGGTCTCAAACTCCTGACCTCATGATCCACCTGCCTCAGCCTCCCAAAGTGCTGGGATTACAGGTGTAAGCCACCGTGCCCAGCTGCATGCATATATCTTATGCATCAATTGAGATGGTCATACGATTTTCAGTCTGTTGATGTGGTATATTGATGGATTTTAAATTTTTAAACTAAATTTAAATTATTAGAATAAATTCACTTGGACATGATGTATTGCTTTTTATATATCACTGAATTTAATCTTGTAATACTTTGGATTCTATTGATTAGAAGGAAAAAACAATACTGTCAAGAATTTTTGCATCTTTAATTATGAGACATATTAGAATTTTGTTTTCTTATTTTTTCTAAAAGGTCTTCATTAGAGTAATGCTGGTCCCATAAAGTGAGTTGGGACATGGTCTTTCCTTGTTTATTTTCTAGAAGAATTTGTGTAGAATTAGTATTTTTTCTTTAAATCAAATGTTTGGTAGGTTTCACCAATTAAACTGTCTGGGCCTGGAGTTTTCTTTCTTGGTTTTTGGTTTGTTTATTATTCTTTATTTTAGAGACAGGATCTTCTTCTGTCACGCAGGCTAGAGTGCAGTGGCACAATCATAGGTCACTGCAACCTCAAGCTCCTTAGCTGAAGCAATCCTCCTGCCTCAGCTTCTAGAGTTGCTAGGATTATAGGCATGAGCCACCATGTCCAACAACCTGGGATTTCTTTGCAGAAAAATTTTTCACTGTGACTTCTATGAATTTTAATAGGCATTCAGATTTTCTATTTCTTCTTGAGTAAACTCTGGTAGTTTGTGGCTTCAAAGGAATTTACAAAGCTCATCTGTTTTCAAATTTATTGAAAAAAAATTATTCGTAATTTTTCCTTATATTTTTTAAGTATTTGTAGAAAATGTAATGATGTCCCTTATTTTATTCCTAATATTAGTATATTATCTTTCTCTCTCTCTCTCTCTGTCTTTTTTCCATCAGTCTGGATACAGGTTTATCAGTTTTATTGATCTTTGCAAAGAAGTAGTGCTGCATTCCGTTTTTTTTTCTGCTTTCTATCTTATTTCATCTTTTATTTTTATTATTTTCTTCTTTATGGCTACTTTAGCCTTAATTTGCCGTTTTTTTTCTAGTATGTTAAGATTGAAGCTTGGATCATTAATGTGAGATCTTTCTTCTTTTCAAATATATGTATTTAATATTATAATTTTCCAACCAAGTGCTGTTTTGGCCACACCCACAAATCCTAATATGTTTTGTTTTCATTTCGTTTCATTCAAAATATTTTATAATTTTAACTATGATATCTTCTTTGACTCATATTTTATTAAGAGCATAGTGATTAGTTTTTTAATATTTGGAAATTTTTAATGTATCTTTCTCTTATTAATTTATATTTCTATTTTCTTTTGGCCAGAGAACATACTTTGTATTATTTAATCTCAATTCAGTTAAGTTTAATGGGATTTGTATGGCCTAGAATATGGTCTATCTTCGTGAATGTTACATTTGCACTTGAAAAGAATATGAATTCTGCTGCTATTACATGGAGTTTTCTATAAATATATGGATTATGTTAGTTGTCTTCCATGTCCTTTCTAATTTTCTCTGTATGTGTTCTATTAATTACTAAAAAAAAAACAGTGGATATATACAACTTCAATTGTAGATTTATATATTTCTCCTTTCAGTTCTACAAGTGTTTTGTTTCAAGTATTTAGAAGCTCTGTTTTTAGGTGCATAAACATTTAGGATTGCTAGGTCTTCTTCAGTTGACCCCTTTATTGTAATATAACGTTCTTCATTATCCCTGATAATATTTTTTATCATAATGTCTACTCTGATTTTAGTAGAACCACCCTACTTTTTAAAAAAAAATATTTGCATGGTATATTGTTTTCTGTTCTTTTACTTTGAACAAACATATGTCATTATAATTAATCTTCAAAACACCTCAATTGTTATTATTCCCAATATACATGTGAGAAAACTGATACAGAGCATTGAATATTGCCCTTTGCTGCCTCTCTACCCAGCCTGTTTCCAAAGCTCTTAGTGTTCTCCTGATGTTACTTCTCAAATATGTTCAGATTTTAATATGCTTGGCGTCTTTTTTTTTTCATTTACCATCTAATGTAAATTAATGTAAATGATCATTATAGGACCACAGTAAGAGTATTAGCATTTTGCATGAGGAAAGTTTAAGTACAGATGGAAACATTTTTAATATCCTTGGATTGGTACTGGAGAAAAAACAATTCTTACCACATTTCTATGGACACCAATATTAAACCCCAGTTGTTATTGTTGTTGTTGTTGTTGTTTTGATTGCTAGTAGATTAATTTAAGCTTAAGTAAGCTAGTAAGTTAGTTATTGGCAGATAAGGGGCTTGAGGCCAACTCTACGCTAGAAGTTTTTACATTTTCTTTCTTTTTTTTTTTTGAGATGGAGTCTTACTTTGTTGCCCAGGCTGGAGTACAGTGGCGCGATCTCGACTCACTGCAACCTCTGCCTCCTGGGTTCAAGCGATTCTCCTGTCTCAGCCTCCTGAGTAGCTCATATTACAGGCTCCCGCCACCACGCCCAGCTAACTTTTATATTTTTAGTAGAGATAGTTTCACCATCTTGGCCAGACTGGTCTTGAACTCCTGACCTTGTGATCCCTCCACCTCAGCCTCCCAAAGTGCTGGGATTAGAAGCATGAGCCACCATGCCTGGTGCCCGTGACATTAAAACATTAGACTAGGTTCTCACTAGCGACTTGTCTAATTCTAAGAGTCTAAAAAGTCTTCAGAGAGAGAATGTACTTTGGAAACAACTAACCAGGTATATGTGTTTTGAAGTGTTAATGATTGATAGGTTGTGATACTGAAATCAGTAAAACAGGAATCAAATATTTACACATACCTTCCATGCAGTGTATTTTCCATTATGGGAAGGTATTGGGCAATGGAAAATTTCTCAAATACTTTTACTGGAAGAGACTAATTAGGCTCAGTTTTTTGTTACCATTATGTAAAGCTTGTACTAGAGCAATAATGCTATGTGAAACCCTCTGTTTATTCATAGATGAAAATACTACATCAAGAATTATTTAGCAAGTTGCTCTCAGACTAAGATGTTTATGACTTGCTTTAGAGTGTTTTCCTTTACATAAGATTTTACCTGAAAGACCAAGTCTATTGTTGTGTTATTAACAATTATAATTCAAAATGTCAACAATGTTTCCATTAATTATAGGCATTGTTCCTTGAACCTGGCCTAAAATGGAAGTCAGAAATGAGGGCTCATATTCTTAACTCAGACACTAACTTACAAGACGGTAAAATGTCAAACCATTTTGGTTCTCTCAAAAGATTCTTTTTAATGCCATTTAACTGAGTACCCCAATTCTGTCTATGAACTAGGAGAGACCATATTGTTTTCCATGCATTAATGCAAAAAGCTTTGGAAAATATTCCACATGCTTACATGTTTACTGAAGTATACTATAAATTAATTATTGCACTTTTTTGAATTTTAATTTTCTACTTAAATTTTCAATCTATTATTATTTTTGTTTGTTTTAGTAGAGACAGGATCTCACTAGGTTGGTCTTGAACTTCTGTCCTCAACCAGTCCTCCCACCTCAGCCTCCCAAAGTGCTAGGATTAAAGGTGTGAGTCACCACACCTGCCCCAATCTATTCATTCTTTCAGGATGAAGTCTATATGTATATTGCCCATGTTTTGAAGTGGACCTTCCTTTCACTTATCTGGTAATAATATTTTTAAATTTTACTCATTACGACCGAGGGCAGTGGCTCACGCCTGTAATCCCAGCATTTTGGGAGGCCTAGGCAGGCAGATCATTTGAGGTCAGGAGTTCAAGATCAGCCTGGCCAACATGGTGAAACCCTGTCTATACTAAAAATACAAAAATTAGCCAGGTGTGGTTGTGGGTTTCTGTAATCCCAGCTACTCTGGAGGCTGAGGCAGGAGAATCGCTTGAACCTGGGAGACGGATTGTACCATTGCACTCCAGCCTGGGGGACAAGAATGAAACTTCATCTCAAAAAATAAAAATAAATATTAAAAAGTAGCTTTTCTGATTACCTAATAATGCAAAAACTTAGGAAATTGATGACCAAGTTCACATGATCCATGTCCACGCCTCCATTCATTGTGCAACAGACTTTGACCAAATCTCCTTCTGGGTCTTTTCTACATCAAAATCCTAGTCTTTCAAATCTGCCTTTAAATGGAAGATTTCCAATCCCTAACTTTTTTTTTTCTTTTTTTTTTGAGACAGAGTCTCACTCTGCCAACCAAGCTATAGTGCAGTGGCATGATCTTGGCTCACTGCAACCTCTGCCTCTCAGGTTCAAGTGATTCTTCTGCCTTAACCTCCTGAGTAGCTGGGATTACAGGCACATACCACCATGCCTGGCTAATTTTTTGTTGTATTTTTAGTACAGACAGGGTTTCACCATGCTGGCCAGCCTGGTCTCAAACTCCTGACCTCAGGTGATCTGCCCTGCTCAGCCTCCCAAAGTGCTGGGATTACAGGCATAAGCCACCGCACCGGGCCCCATTCCCTAACTTTTATTACCCTTTTACTTCTTTTTTTTTAATATTATTCTTTTTTTTTTTTTTATAAGAGACAGGGTCTCGCTATATTGACCAGGCTGGAGTGCAGTGGCTATTCACAGGCGAGATCCCACTACTGATCAGCACGGGAGTTTTGACCTGCTCCATTTCCAACCTGGGCCAGTTCACCCCTCCTTAAGGCAACCTGGTGGTCCCCCGCTCCCTGGAGGTCACCATATTGATGCCGAACTTAGTGCGGACACCCGATCGGCATAGTGCCCTGCAGCCCAGAACTACCGGGCTCAAGAGATCCTCCAGCCTCAGCCTCCTGAGTAGCTGGGACTACAGGCACACACCACCATGCCTGGCTACGCTTCTACTTCTGATCTTCATTCACTTATTTTTAGCTCTATTGTCTTCCTTGAGTGTGATGCCCAAAAACACACAATAGTTTTCTGAGTGAAAGAAAACTATGCTTTCTTTCATGAGTCTAATAACTTTCCTAAAATATTTCACTTGTACTAAATTAATACATTGAAAAACTAAAATAAAATTTCTGTCTTTGAATTTAAATTGACATCTTTTACTCCTTTACCTTGAAATCATACTTTCCATCATTCATAACTGGATGCTGACCATTGCATTTGCCTGTGCTGAATATTATTTGCCACTTCCTTGTTTGTTTCTATTATGAGGAGGAATTTTCTTAGTTCCTTTCCTCCTACTATTACTTAAGTGGAAACTGTGTTTCCCAAAACAAGCCAGCTCAAGGTGGGAAAAAAAAATAATCACAGTGACAGTCAGGCTTGCGGATATTTCCTGTTCTGTCCCAACATGCTTGGCGGAAAACTGAACCTCCCAAAAATTAGGAGTGTATTCTTCCGAATATTCTTTTGGCTGCTCTCTTCTGTTCTAGTTCACTAAGGTGATGACTCTTGTTGCCCTTGACACCCAAAACAGTAGCCAACAGTTGCCCTTGACACCCAAAACAGTAGCCAACAGACAACATCTACTGAGGAAGTCTCCCACACATCAAAATGTGTACAGTACCACAGGCATCAAAGTCGACACGGAATGCCTGGCACAAGGAGGCCAAGTGTGCCTCAGGAGGGTTTCTGTCTTCTGTAGCTACTGGGGCCACTGCCATGCTATCTTGTATCATAAATGTCTCTGCTGCTGTTTTTTTTTGTTTTGTTTTGTCCCGAGATGGAATCTCATTCTGTTGCCCGGGCTGGACTGCAGTGGCGCTATCTCGGCCCACTGCAACCTCCGCCTCTCCAGTTCAAGCAATTCTCCTTCCTTGGCCTCCCAAGTAGCTGGGATTACAAGTGTGCACCACCATGCTGGGCTAATTTTTGTGTTATTAGTAAAGATGGGGGTTTCACCATGTTGACCATGCTGGTCTCGAACACCTGATCTCAAGTGATCCACCCACTTCAGCCTTCCAAAGTGCAGGGATTACAGGCATGAGCCAGTGTGCCCGGCCTTGCCTCTGCTTTTTTGATTTTCTCTTGTTTGCCATTTGTACTACTTCATCCTAAGATTCAGTCTTGAATCCAAGAAGCCTGAGCTAAAGGATAATTTCTCACCCAAAAACTTGCTGACTGTCTTCAAACCAAGCCCTTGCACATCAACATTGTGAACTTTTTCTTCCCATGTGACAAGTTATTTCATGTGAAGTTTCTTGTTTCCAGAATGTGTTCCACGTATACATCATCTAATTTAATTCTTATGACCACCCCCAGAAGAGATATGCTGCAATTTTACAAATGAAAAAACAGGCTGGGTACAGTGGCTCACACCTGTATTCTCAGCACTTTGGGAGGCTGAGGCAGGCGGATCACTTGAGGTCAGGAGTTTGAGACCAGCCTGGCCAACATGGTGAAATCCCATCTGTACTAAAAATACAAAAATTAGCCAGGTGTGGTGGCAGGCACCTATAATCCCAGCTACTCGGGAGGCTGAGGCAGGAAAATCGCTTGAATCCAGGAGGTGGAGGTTGCAGTGAGCCAAGACCACGCCATTGCACTCCATCCGGGGCCACAGAGCAAGACTCCATCTCAAAAAAAAGAAAAGAAAGAAAGAAAAAAAAAAAAGGCATCAAGAAAAACTACTCTACAATTGGACAGCTGGCAAAGGACAGATCCCAAATCAATCTGGTCTTCAGACCCAAAAGTCCTGAAGTATAACTTGTCTACTTTTGTATTCCACATGTTTTGCTTCCTAAATATCATATTATACTGCATCAGTGTCAGGAAACTAAAAGCTTGGTGATCCCATGCCACTGCTCTAAAAGACATTCCCAGACCTTTCTGAATCCTCATATAAACACTGTTCTGGCTCCAACTCTAATTCTTATCATCTAAGTATGAACATAGATTCTGCACATACTAGTATAGTCCCCTGAGCTTCATTTTTTTCCCTGTATGCAATTGGCTAGTAATTATTTTCTAGGGTAGAAAGAATCTGGTACTACTAGGATTTTTCCCTCCTTTCTTCTGCAAGCTTCAGAGTTCCTTCTCTCTTCCAGGTCTTTTCCAGAAGTCATAAATAAGCCTTCTCTGATTCTCTCAGGCAGAGCCTGAACTCTCTTACTCTATAAACTTATCATCTTATAGAAACTTCTCTCAACCCCCATATCACACTGCTTTAGAATATTACAGGCCTGTCTTGCCCAGTGGGCTGTGAGGTACTTGAGAACAAGGGCATATACCTAGTGTCAAGAAATAATAACTATTGGGAAAATCCATGGCTAATACTCACTGTTTACAAACAGATGGCCGGGTTTGGTGGCTCATGCCTGTAAATCCCAACACTTTGGGAGGTTGAGGCGGGTGGATCACCTGAGGTCAGGAGTTTGAGACCAGCCAGGGCAACATGGTGAAACCCCATCTCTACTAAAAATACAAAAAAAAATTAGCCAGGCATGGTGATGCACGCCTGTAGTCCCAGATATTCGGGAGCCTGAGGCAAGAGAATCAATTGAACCTGGGAGACAGAGGTTGTAGTGAGCTGAGATCGTACCACTGCACAAAACAAATATATTCCTAGATTTTAGATTTTGTTCTCTAAGCCTTATTACCCAAGAAGTTTTCACTCACATGTCTCTAACAACTGAGGAGTGTTTCTAGGGTGTCCAAAGGCCTACCTCTAAAACATACTTGCCATAAGTTTAAATTTTGATATCTTAATTATTTATTTCAATTTTGCTTCTGTCTACATAATCCAATGTTCCAAGATCATGGTAGATAGGATAAACTTGAGCAGAATGCAGATAAATATCTTTCTTGTTTTAGGAAATATGGATTTATATTCAGGTGTGTCTTAGGAGAAAACATGACCAGTTGACCAAACTATCGATTTCATGGATTTTTTTTTTCACAAATAAGAATTATAAAGGGAGAACTTGAATAGCTAAATATTTGGAAAACATTAATGATTTCTTTCTTTTCTGATAGGAGAGACAGCATGGGTGGTACAAACACAGACTCTAGACACTTGAGTTTAAATAATAGATCCTCCAACTGCTACTTGTGTAATGTTGAAAAAAATCTTTCTTTTTTCTTGAGTCGGAGTCTCAAACTATCACCCAGGTTGGAGTGCAATGGCACGATCTCAGCTCACTGTAACCTCTGCCTCCTGGGTTCAAGCTATTCTCCTGCCTCAGATTCCCAAATAACTGGGATTATAGGTGCCTGCCACCACACCTGGCTAATTTTTTGTATTTTTAGTAGAGCTGGGGTTTCATTATGTTGGCCAGGCTGGTCTCGAACTTCTGACTTTATGATCCACCCATCTTGGCCTCCCAAAGTGCTGGGATTACAGGTGTGAGCTACCACGCCCAGCATGTTGGCAAATATTTTAACCTCTCTGTGTCTCTGTTTTCCCATCTTTCAGAGGGACATAATAATTGTGCCTACCTCATAGGGTTGTTGTGCGGATTAAATGAATGAATATATGTTAAGCAGCTAGGATAGTACCTTACATGTATAAAGAGCTATGTAAGTATATCCTGATATTATCATTATTTATTATTATTATTATTTAAAAGAATGTTTTATATTTATGGCAGAACACAACTGCGGCTCCAGTAAGGTCTGCCACAGAAATCTTGTCACCTCATTTTGTCTCATCTGTCACCCTTGTACATTGCTACATATATCTAGGAATCCTAAAATATTCGTATTTGAGAAGCAAATTGCTATAGATTCTTATAAATACATATCATGTTCAAGTTCCTGTTTACTATAGTATAAAGGTATACTTTATTTGTTTGCGTTTAATACTTTACAGTCTTGCAAGGTCTTGTACGTTATGTGTGACTGCTGACTCTCTGTAAGAACTCTGGCATATTTATGAGGCATGATGTTATTTGGGAAACCATGTTGCTGGGAAAAAGCAGGTCATGTTTGTAGGAACTCAACCAAACTAGGCTTTGATGCAGAGTCTTTAATTGTGTCAATAGCACAATTTGGGTAATGGCATGTGTTGAAAACCTGAACTTTAATAGTGCTTTGTAGTATAACAAACTGTTTTGACTATATTGTCTAATTTAATACCTCAACAAAGCTGATATATCAGTTTTGCAGATGAAAAAATTTTGTCTCAGAAATATTAGTAAGGGATCAACAAACACTAAGCCAAAAATGGACAGTACCAAATTTCCAACAAGAGTGTGCCCTTATCTTTTACAGATAAATGATAATTTGAATTTCCTTCAAAATAATCTCTTTGAGGAAGGGAGCACAGATGAAAACAAATTGACAATGAACTGATCATTATTGACGATGGATGATGGATATTTGTGTTTCGTTTTTCTATTCTATGCACTTTAGTCTGTTTTTGAAACTTTCCCTAATTAAAAAAAAAATTAAGTTTAAAGAAAAAATGTGAGAGTATGAATCTTGGGTATGTTCTTTATCTGCTATGTGTCATTGGCAGGCCTGTGCCCCGTTTCCTCATCTATAAGATGGAGGATTAGATGACCTTTTGCATGTAACTGTTGCATGTAGCTATTGCATGGAGTATTTTACTGATTTCCAGTTGTTTGCTTTTTCTATTACAGGCTAATATCCATTTTGAACAAAATATTAATAAACTCATTCATCCCTTCAGTAAATAATGTGCAAGTCATGTTCTAAGCATTGGCAGTACAGAGGTAAACAAAATAAGTAAAGTACGTAGTCTCACTTAGCTTAAAATCTACTATGGAAAAAAAAGTATATATGTATAAAATGTGTTATATATTAATGGAGAAAAACGTATGAGGAGAGAAGGAATAAAGAGAAATTCAAAAAGGACATTTAATTTATATAGGATGATCAGAGAAGTGGCCAATGCTATGCATACAGTCACTGAAATTTAAATTACATAAACTTTAAATTTTATAAAAAGAAACATACAAATATTTAAAACTTCTTGGCTGGGTTTGTTGGCTCACGCCTGTAATCCCAGCACTTTGAGAGGCTGAGGCAGGTGGATCACCCGAGATCAGGAGTTTGAGACCAGCCTGGCCAAAACGGTGAAACCCCATCTCTGCTAAAAATACAAAAAATTGGCTGGGTGGCAAGAACCTCTAATCCCAGCTACTTGGGAGGCTGAGGCAGGAGAATCACTTGAACCTGGGAGGCAGAGTTTTCAGTGAGCCAAGATCATGCCATTGCACTCTAGACTGGGTGACAAGAGCCCGATTCCCTCTCAAAACAAAAACAAAAACAAAAAAATTTCCTAAATATTTTACTAGATTTTACTATTACCCACCCCATGCTCTTGTTGTTATTCAAGTCCTATCTCTCTGTATGGTAGAAATAGTATATAATGGTGTGCTACTACTGCACATCTCTTTCCTTTTTTTTTTTTTTTTTTTTGAGACGGAGTTTTTTTTGCTTTTGTTGCCCAGGCTGGAGTGTAATGGCACAATGTCAGCTCACTGCAACCTTGCGTCTCCCTGGTTCAAGTGATTCTCTTGTCTCAGTCTCCTGAGTAGCTGGGATTACAGGCGCATGCCACTATGCTTGGCTAATTTTTGTATTTTTAGTAAAGACAGAGTTTCATCATATTGGTCAGGCTGGTCTCAAACTCTTCATCTCTGGTGATCCACCTGCTCAGCTTCCCAAAGTGCTGGGATTACAGGCGTGAGCCACCATGCCTGGCCTATTGCCTTTTTTTTTTTTTTTTTGAGTCAGAGTCTCGCTCTGTTGCCTAGGCTGGAGCGCAGTGGTGTGATCTCAGCTCACTTCAACCTCCACCTCAGGTTCAAGCGATTCTCCTGCCTCAGCCTCCTGAGTAGCTGGGATTACAGGCATCCATCACCATATCCAGCTAATTTTTGTATTTTTAGTAGAGATGGGGGTTTCACTATGTTGGCCAGGCTGGTCTCAAACTCCTGATCTCAGGTGATCCACCCACCTCAGCCTCCCAAAGTGCTGGGATTACAGGCGTGAGTCACCATGCTTGACCTGCACGTCTATTTCCAATTCCACCTTCAGTGACATCATTTTAGTAGCTTGAAGCTGGCCATGGTGGGAGTATTTTCGACTAGGAAATTCAGTGAATACAAAAATCAGGCCTTAGTTTATTGTTTACGGATGGTCAGTTTGAACTTAAGAAACTGATGAATAAAATGTCAATAATGCAGATTAAATTTAAGTTTGTGCCCCATCTCTACGAAAAATACAAAAATTAGCCGGGCATGGTAGCACGTGCCTGTAGTCCCAGATACTCAGGAGGCTAAGGCAGGATAATTACCTGAACCCAGGAGGCAGAAGTTATGGTAAGCCAAGATTGTGCCACTGCACTCTAGCCTGGGCAACAGAGTGAGACTCTGTTTCAAAAAAAAAAAAAAAAATTAAGTTTGTGTTATCATGTATATACTAGATATATTTGTTTTCCAGAGAACCAGTTATTAAACCTTCACCAGCACACCTAGGATAAACCTCTCTTATAAAGTTATATTGATTAGTAAACTGAAAAAGACTTGAAGGTGAAAGTGAGCTTTGTAGATACTCTGGAGAAGAAGAGATTTTGTTCCACACAGAAGAAACAGCAAGCAGCAAGCAGTCTGGCCAGTGTGGCTGGAAACAAGTGAACAAATGAGAAATGCTTTGAGTCAAAAGCCAGATCATATTGTTCCTATGAATCATCAGGATTGCCTTTTTTGTTTGTTTGTTTAAGACAGTGTCTCCATTTTGTTGCCCAGGCTGGAGTGCCATAGTACCATCATAGTTTACTGCCACCTCAAATTCCTGGGCTTAAGCAATTCTCCCACCTCTGCCTCCCGTGCTAGGTTGCCCAGGCTGGTCTTGAACTCTTGGCCTCAAGAGATCCTTCTGCCTTCGCCTCCCAAAGCACTGAAATTACAGGCATGAGCCACCATCCCTAGCCAAGACTCCCTCTTAATCATCTGAGAGAGATGGAGAAACCACTAGAGAGTTTTTACTCTTATTTTTAGAGACAGGATCTTACTTTGTCACCCAAGCTGGAATGCAGTGACACGATCCTAATTCACTGTAACTTCCAACACCCAGGCTCAAGTCATCTTCCCACCTCAGCCTCCCAAGTAGCTAGGAGTACAGTTGTATGCCACCATGCCTGGGGATTTTGAACACAAAAGTAATCTGAGTGACTGACATTTTAAGGGATGCTGTGGCTACTGTGGAGAATAGGCTGCAGGGGAGAAACACAGAAGCAGAAAAACTACTTAGTTAGCAATAATCCAAGAGTCATGATGATAGTGGCTTCCACCTTTGTGGTAAGGAAAATGTTAAAAATGGTCAGTTTTTAGGTATATTTTGATGGAAGAGTCAGCAGGGCCTGTTGATGGAGTGGAAATTGGAGACAAGAGAAAGGAAAGTCAGGTATGACTCTAAAGTTTTGGGCCCAAGCAACTGGAAGGATAGATTTGGTATTTACCATGCTGGAAATGACCAAGATGGCATTTACCAAGACTATGGGAAAAGGAGAGAAGAATTTGGAGTTCAGACACGTAAAATATCAGATGTCCACTAGACATCCAATGAAGATATTGAACTGACAGTGGATATTGGTATGAGGAGTTCAGGGGAAAGGTTGAGTTTTTTATATATATATAATTTTTTTCTATGTCAACTTACTCCTTAGTGAGACTCAGCCAGTCTCATGGTTTAAACACCAATTTTTTATGTGTGTGTGTGTGTGTGTGTATACACACACACACACACACATATATTTATATATGCTGATTTATATATTATTTTATTCATTAGTTTCTTAAGAAACTGTATACACACACACACACATTTAAAAAACATGTTTAAGCCATGAGACTGGCTGAGTCTCATTAAGGAATAAGTCGACACAGAAAAAATTCAGGTCTAAGGACTGAGCCGTGTAGCACTCCAACATTAAAAGGTGAGACTGAGAAGGTGTGCCTATAAAAGAGAAGAATTTGTAAGTGTCAGGAATTCATTTGAATTGTACTTTATTTCTTTGTAATCTGCTTCTTCCTTACAAAGACTTTGAGGCAGTAAACAATAAAAAAGTAATAATAAGTTAATAAAAGTGAAACATAAAAAAAATCTGAATCACAGAAGACTAAAAATATGCACACCACAGGAATCAACATAGTTACTGTAAACTTCATGTTTGCTTCTGAGTTTCCTAGAACTCAGAGCAAAAATAAAACACAATCAGTGTATTTGCTAGTGCTGCAATAACAAAATACCACAGTCTGAGTGGCTTAAAAAGCAAATCTATTTTCTCACTGTTCTGGGGGCCAGAATTTCAAGATCAAGTTGTCAGCAGCTTTGCTTTCTCCTAAGGCCTGTCTCCACTTACCAGTGGGCACCTTCTCCCTATGATTGCGCATGGACGTTTCTCTATGTGAACAAGCCTGGTGTCTCCTCATCTTCTTATGAGGACACCACGACACCAGTTCTATTGGATTAGGACCCTACCCCTATGGTCTCATTTAATCTTTCTTTGTTTTTTTTTTTTTTTGAAATGGAGTCTCACTCTGTTGCCCAGGCTAGAGTGCAATGACGCAGTCTCAGCTCACTGCAACCTCCGCCTCCCGGATTCAAGCAATTCTCTTGCCTCAGCTTCTTGAGTAGCTGGGATTACAGGTACCCACCACCATGCCCAGCTAATTTTTGTATTTTTAGTAGAGATAGGATTTCATCATGTTGATCAGGCTGATCTCAAACTCCTGACCTCAAGTGATCCACCCACCTCAGCCTCCCAGAGTTCTGGGATTATTGGTGTGAGCCACTGTGCCCGGCCTTTATTTATTTTTTAATTCTAAAAAATATCCTCAGGTAGAACTGTATTTTAGAAAGGTTTTATATACCCTCTTTAAGTCACTGCTATTATAGGATGTTTGGTTTGCCCCAGTATTACTTTTTATGAATTTATTACATGTACATGAGTCCAGAAGGAATGTTCCTGAGCTGAGCACAGGAGCCAGAAACTTGGTATGCCTCAGTCTGCTATCTTCAGAAATGCAAATGTTCTCTGTAAGAAATAAAGACTGCTGTTTTTCTATTTTGATTGCTTCTTTATGCTTTGATGCTGAGGCGTAATCAGGCAAGAAATGTTCTGCATAATACTTTCTAAAAGCCAAGTCAGATATTGGAAAGCAATGCTGTAAGCATCACCATTAGAAATAAAAGTAAAGATCAAAGGCCCAGAAAAATGTTGGTGGACCAGGACCACCAATATTCAAGACGTGGTGGGGAGTTAAAAGATATTTTAAGAAGATGATCTATTGAAAATATGACTTATTTGTAGTGATAAAATTTTTTGTAAGATCAAACAGAATTATTGGTTTAGTTGGAATTTGTCATACTGGAAAATATAAAAGTTAACTTAGGGCTCTGATTACACAGTAGTTCCTTTTATTTGATTTTCAAGCATAAAACAATACTGGAAAAAAATGTAAGTTGCATTTGTTGTTTTAAATTATAATTGGTACTTGTAATTTCATCTAATAAAGCATTTGTGGTGAAGGAAAGGAAAGAGAAAGAGAGGGAGGAGAGAGATAAAGAGAGAAAGAAAAAGAAAATGAAGGGAAGGGGAGGGGAGGAAAGAAGGGAAGGGGAGGGGAGGGAGAGGGAGAGGGAGGGGAGAGGGAGGGAAGGAAGAGGGAGGGAAGAAGGAAGGAAGGAGGGAAAGAAAGAGAAAGAAAACTTATGGTCGAGGAAGCAAGGAAATAAGGAAATATAACTTATGATTGAGGGCGGTGGCTAACACCTGTAATTCCAACACTTTCGAAGGTTGAGGCTGGTGAATCACCTGAGGTCAGGAGATTTAGACCAGCCTGGCCAAAATGGCAAAACCCGTCTCTACTGAAAATACAAAAATTAGCTGGGCATAGTGGTGCGTACCTGTAATCCCAGCTACTCGGGAGGCTGAGGCAGGAGAATTGCTTGAACCTTGGTGGCAGAAGTTGCAGTGAGCTGAGATAGCACCACTGCACTTCAGCCTGGGCAACAGAGCAAGACTCTGTCTCAATTTAAAAAAAAAAAGAGAGAGAAAATGTGAGTTATTTATATTCTCTTGGAGATACATAAATATATATTTTTATTTTAACCTGAAAAATAAATGTGTAATAATTCTAGTGACATGTGACTCCTCATGGTTTACTAGGGCATTTAAATCCCCACCCATTTCCTTGCTCTGATAAGGAATACACCTTAAAAATTTTAAAGGGGCTTATTTGTTCTTGATAGGGGAGCAGACAGAGGTGGAAATATCATATAGACTATGTATGCTTTGAGGTCATGCTTAGTAGGAGCACAAGAAGAACACCAAAGAACATTCCTAAGGGATGTTGCAACTGATAGCACTTCAAGACAGAAATAATTACAGTGAAGAGAAAATTCTATGAGAAGGGCACTCATCTGATGTTACTGACTCTAAATACCACAACCTTAAATGCAGGCTTTTCCATTTTCTCTTTTATTCTTTTCTTTTCTTTTCTTTTCTTTTCTTTTCTCTTCTCTTCTCTTCTCTTCTCTTCTCTTCTCTTCTCTTCCCCTTCTCTTCCCCTTCCCCTTCCCCTTCCCCTTCCCCTTCCCCTTCCCCTTCCCCTTGCCTTGCCTTGCCTTGCCTTTCCTTTGAGATGGAGTTTTGCTCTTGTTGCCCAGGCTGGAGTGCAATGGCACAATCTTGGCTCACTGCAACCTTCGCCTCCTGGGTTCAAGTGACTCTCCTCCCTCAGCCTCCCAAGTAGCTGGGATTACAGGCATGCACCAGCACACCCAGCTAATTTATTTTTGTATTTAGTAGAGATGGGGTTTCACCATATTAGTCGGGCTGGTCTCAAACTCCTGACCTCAAGTGATCCACCTGCCTCAGCCTCCCTAAATGCTGGGATTATAGGTGTGAGCTACCATGCCCGGCTCAGATTCAGCTTTTTCAATTCAGGTGGCAATATATAATAATGGGAAGAGATCTCGACTTAGGAATGTTGAAGATTACACAACAGTTACCTAAATATCAGTAAAACAGGCTGGGCGCAGTGGTTCATGCCTGTAATCCCAGCAGTTTGGGAGGCCAAGTTGGATGGATCACTTGAGGTCAGCAGTTTGAGACCAGCCTGGCCAACATGGTGAAACGCTGTCTCTACTAAAAATACAAAAATTAGCCAGGTGCAGTGGCAGGTGCCTGTAATACCTGCTACTTGGGAGGCTAGGCAGGAGAATCGCTTGAACCCAGGAAATGGAGGTTGTAGTGAGCTGAGATTGCTGCCACTGCACTCTAGCCTGGGTGATGAGAACAAGACTCTGCCAAAAAAAAAAAAAAAAAATCAGTGAACCAATATAATGGAATGAAGATTTACATTCATTTTACCACCTGCTCAATGTTTGCTGTTAATAATGATACACATCATAATCATGTAAAAAGCCAAAAACTATAACAACCCTTTACATTAAAGACACGCAAACCATTTATTGTCACATTATGCTGTGTTTAACTCACTCATTTATTTATAAATTGATTTGGTTGCCAGTATTTGAAATCAGAAGATGTTTATCTCAAATCCTACTTTCCATGGGAATCAGACAATCTGGAAAAACTTGGTCCATATTATGACATTCACACAAGACACATAGGTAGAACTGGGTGACAATGTCCTTTTTAGAAGCTGCCTACACTTTTCAGTTCAACCCAGTAACCACCACTTTCTGTTTTTCTCTAACATGCAAACCATATGGATTGCCATTGATCACTATATGTGCACAGCTGATTTTCTTAGAACACAGAAATAGTTTTTTGCATTCATGTCTGTGTAGAAAGTGGGAAAATGGGCCAGGTGCAATGGCTTATGCCTGTAATCCCAGCATTTTGGGAGGCCAAGGCAGGAGGATCACCTGAGGTTGGGAATTCAAAATCAGCCAAGGCAACATGGTGAAACCCCATCTCTACTAAAAATACAAAAATTAGCTGGGCGTGGTGGCAGGCACCTGTAATCCCAGCTACTTGAGAGGTAGAGGCAAGAGAATCACTTGAACCGAGGAGGCGGAGGTTGCAGTGAGCCGAAATCGCACCACTGCATTTCAGCCTGGGTGACAGAACGAGACTCTGTCTCAAAAAAAAAAAAACAAAAAAAAACAAAAAAAAAAACAAAGTTGGAAAATGAAAGGTTGACTTCTCCACGGATTTTGTGCAAAATGAGACAGAGAATATTTCTTTGTGGAAATAATAATTATTCCTACAAGTCTAATATGCAAATGAAGTATGTCTGCATTGTAGACATTCAACTAAAAATATCATTATAAAACAAACCACTGTAAGAATAATGACCTCTATAAGGACAAAACAAGTGAGGTGTCAAAAAGGATTTGTTTGGGGTGCAGAAATGCTGCTATAAAATGCATTTACAAACTTACTGTCTTCATTCATATACCTCATAGTCCCCTCACCCTAACCCCCCATTTACATGCTGCTGCAGTGGCTTTTGAGTTTGCAACTTCTGCTTTAAATAAATAGATCTACCACAAAAAAAAATAAGAAAAGACATCCAATTGCCCTGTATCACCACCCATAGGGACCCAACATACCTGACATCCAAAGATATCATACCAACCCAACATGATATGCTTCTGGTTAATAGTTATTACAAATCATGGGAAAGTGGTATGTGTATACTTTGAGATGATTAATAAAATTCAGTGACCTAATGGTGAAACAAATAATGAGGCATTTATGCAATCTAATATGTCAAACAGATTGGTATAAATTTTGTCTCTTATCCTAGGCCAATAAAGAGGTATTAGAAATAAAGCCTGAAATATGCGCCAAACTCCATATAGAGTATTCCAGATAGGGAGCAGGGACTGATTGATATATCAAAAACACATTTCTAATATTTGGACTAATAGTAGTTTTTTTTTTAAATTATTTTTTATTTTTTATTTTTTAAGATGGGGCTTCACCATGATGGCCAGCTTGGTCTTGAACTCCTGGCCTCAGGTGATCCACCCACCTCGGCCTCCCAAAGTGCTAGGATTACAGGTGTGAGCCACCGCGCCCAGCCTGGACTAATAGTAGTTAACAACCCCAAGCACTAAGTTTAAAAAAGAAGAAGCAGCACAACAACAACTGTCGTTGCTAAAGTAAGAAAATATTTTGGGCAGGTCAGAATTTAGTCACACACCAGTTTTGATGCCAGCAGGTCATGCTCAGAACAGCCTGCCCTAGAACCATGAGTAGGGACTGCTAAAATTCTGGCAGGCCCAAGGAGTGCTAAATCAAAGGCAGACCTTCCCAGAAAGAGGAAAAGGCAGGATGTCTAGTAGCAAAGTTCAAGCAGGCAGAGTACTGACCTCTTCTGTCTAAGGACATTCAGATCAAGTGCCGAATGGAGATAAAGGACATGATTACGTAGATTTTTTTTTTTTTTTTTTTACTGTTGCATGTAATGAAGCCATAAAAAAGAGGCTTAAGGAGATTCTTCACTAAGCAACAAAATCATTAAAAGTTCACCTTGGTGGGATAGTGCTACCTTATAATTCTAGGACTTGTTTATTGCAAGTTTTCAGATTGTATTCTCCTATCCTTGCAAATCTAACAACTTTAGCACACAAAGCTTGATGTGACAGAAGTTGTTAGAGCAGTTGAAAAAACCAGGACTGTTCATTAACTCTTGTGGCATAACAAATTGCCCCAAAATTTAGTAGTTTAAAACAACCATTTCATTTTGCTCACAATATGAGGTGTTAATAGTTCAGGACGAGCTTAACTGAGCAATTCTTTTTAGAGTCCCTCCTACAGTTTCAGTCAGATATTGCCTGGAACTGCAATCATTTGAAGGCTCAGCTGGACTGGATGTCAAAGATACCTGGCAGTTGGGGCTGGCTTTCAGCTGGAGGCTCAACTGGAGCTATTAACTCAGGCACCTACATGCTGTTTCTCCATGTGGCTGGGTCTTCTCACTGAATAGCCACTAGACTCCAAGAGATACTGTCTTAAGAAGGGAGAGTATGAAGAGCACAGGAACCAAACATTCCAAGAAACCAAGAGTGAAGCTACAACGAGACCCAGCCTTGGAAGTCACTGAGTGTTATTGGCACTGAACTTTATTTATTAAGGAAATCACTATGATTAGCCCATATTCAATGGAAGAGAAATTAGACCCCATGGTCTAGGAAAGAAGTTTTATAAAATTTGCCATAGTTTTTAATTAATCACAAACACTTTTTCCTCATTCTTTTGTTAATCCTCTATAACTGCTTCTTCTACCTTTCTTGTGTTACTATTCCCATCTAAATTTTGAAATAAGCATCATTTACTCTGAAGCTATGGCTTTTAATTGAAACCATTCCTAGTAGGCAAGCCTAGACATATGGAAAATAAGTTCTCTTTTTAAATTTGTTTCTAACATTTGCTCTACTGTTTTTGTGATACCAAAACTGTTGGAAGGAGCATTTCTCACCTACAGTTTGTGATAGGAATGCTATTTTGAGTTAAAATTTAATATACAGAATTTCAGTTAATCTTCCTTGCAGAAAGAATACAAAACAAAGTTTCTTAAGCTTAAAAGTCAGAAAAGACAAGCAGTAGACTTTGTTACATGCTGTTCTAGAACAGTTGGTTTTATGTCATCCATTCTTAGTTAATCATAAATTACCTTTAAAAATAAAACTTATAATATCACATTTAATCATTCTTCTTTTTTTCTATGTAAAAGCATGTATCTGTTCTCTTAAACTTTACAAAGTAAAAGGATGTTCTTATATTTCCCAAAATGATCAAATTGCTGTATCTTCCTTTCTCATGGCTAATAAAAGCGTTTAAAGTTCCCACATCCAAATCAGATGGCTTATTGAAAGGAATTAGGGCTTAACATGGAAATAGAGGGTTTCTTTGAAAGAAAGGGGGCCTCTGTCTTAGTCTACGAAGCTTCAAAAATGTTTTTCATCACATAAATCATGTAAGATCCAGTTTTGGTTTTTAGGTTTTTATCCTTTTTTTCCTTTCTTTCTTTCTTTCTTTTTTTTTTTTTTTTTTTTTTTTTTTTTTGTGATAAAGGGTCTTACTCTGTCATCCAGGAGGCTGGAGTGCAGTGGTATGATTGTAGCTCACTGCAGCCTCAGACTCCTGGGCTCAAGAGATTCTCCCACCTCAGCCTGGACTACAGGTGTGTGCCACCACCACACCCAGCTAATTCTTTTTTTTTTTTTTTTTTTTCCCAGATGGAGTCTCACTATGTTGACCAGGCTAGTCTCAAACTCCTGGCCTGAAGCAATCCTCCTTCCTTGGCCTCCCAAAGTGATGGGATTACAGATTATAGGTATGAGTCATCACTCCCAGCTTTCTTCCCTTTTTGTTTGCAGAGGAGGGGGGTCACATTTTCTACAATCCAACAGGGGCTGTTTCTTCTTTGGTTTCATCAATAAAATTTTCCTTTCTCTATGATACTGTCATATTCCTCCTCCTCTCCCTACTCATCTTCTTTTTTCTCCCCATCCTCTTCCTACTTCTCATATTCTTTTTCCTTCTTTAGTGTTCTATATTCTTGAACTGGACTTATATCAAAGGAAAAAAGCAAAATAAAAGAGGAATAGCTAAACATAAAGTTTTATATATCTTAAACTGTAAAGATGTATGGAATCAAATACATGGCTGTTCAATGAACCTACCTAAATTTGAAGAGCTCTGGTTTAGTTGACAGTCATTTAAGTTAAACCAAAAAGGCTATTAGAGCAAAGAGGGAGGATTTTAAGAGGTTAGTAAATTATTAAGCCAAAAACAATTTAAAATATATAAATAGGTAATAGGCAAATCCATAGTGTCAGAAAGTATCTTAGTGGTTGCCAGTGACTGGGGGAAGCACAATGGGGAGTGACTGCTAATGGATACATGGTTTATTTTGGGTGTGATGAAAATGTTCTGGTAACTAAGTACAACTCTTCATGTGTTGTTTTCCCTAATACTCCTATGTGCCCTAGGACATTCTGAAAAAAATCTAAATTTTCATCATCAACCCTGAATAGGTTGAGTTACATCACCCAGGTGGGGTTGTGAGAGGTAAGCTGGAAAGAAGTGTTCTGAGGAATAAAAAGCCAAAAATAATCCCGAGCTGAAAGTGCTGCCTCACCACCCCCATGTATGGCTCATTCTAATCATATAGATGATCATCAGTTCATCCTACTCTAAAGATTCAAGAATTTAAACTTGTTTCCTCAAAGAGAACTACAAAAATCAGAGACAAACTTGAGTAAACAATTAAGGTGTTTATTGGTTTATAAACTAGAAAGTCAAAGGTAGGATGTACTTTAGGGTTGGTTTGATGCAAGAGTTCAATGATTTTATCAAAGACTTAATTTTTCCTCTCTCAGCATTCCCTTCTACAATGTGCGTTTATTCCAAGGTTTACAACCTTCATGTTACCACAGTGGTTACGATGGTTCTAAGCTTACAGAGACATATAAAATTATACAGACAAGAGAGAACATGTCTTTCAGTTGTACTCTCAGAAGAGCCAAGAAACACTTTTCCCCAAAATCCACTTATCCATAACTCACTGGCCTGCCTGGAAGCAGGGTCCATTTCTGACAGAGAAATGCTGACCTAAGTGGTTAGATTAGACAACCCCAGACCTCAACCAATTGCGGCATCAAGGGAGATGGGCTTACTGGAATTGGCTTTGGTCAATCAGTCCATTTCTGGTGATCAACTGCTGTCAAAGCATATCAGCAAGAGAGACCCAGATGAAAATTTAAGTACTCTTAGGCAGGGAAAAGGAAGTAATAGATGCTGGAAAGACAAACCATATTCACTATCATTTTTCTGGCCAAACTGTGAAAATATATCTAGTAAAGTAGATAAAGTGAAGTAGGAGATACAGTAACAACTTCCCTTTTTTTCAGCAATGGGATGTTAGAACTAAATGGAATCCTAAAATGTACCCAATCTGATCTCCTCATTTTATAAGAATCTGAGACTCTAGTTAATTGATTTGGCCATATTTACAAAGTCTAGATCGCCTGTTTCTTAATCATTCAGTCATTCATCAGCAATTATTTATCAAGCACTTACTATTTGCCAGGAACCTCTCTAGTCACTGGAGATACAGGAGGGAATAAAACAAAGCAAAACTGTGCTTTCATGAAGTTCGCCTTTTATTGGGGGCCTTTTCCCTAAGGTCATTACTCCCACTCGCTCTTTACAACAACCCCAGGCACCCTGTTTCCTCTCTTAGCTCCAGGCATCCACAACCTGTGCTTCTTCCTTTTGCTGCTACCCAGCTCTCAGATGTAGCTGATGCCATGGGTTTCAGAGACCCGAAAAGCCCCACTGGCCTCCAGGTGCACAATGATTACCTGTCAGACCAGAGCTGCAACAAGGGGTATGTGCCATCACAAGCAGATGTGGCAGTAATTGAAGCAGTCTCCAGTCCATCACCTGCTGACTTGTGTCATGCTCTACATGGGTATAATTACATCAAGTCTTATGAAAAGGAAAAGGCCAGTCGAGCAGGAATGAAGAAAGCTTTGGGGAACTATGGTCCTGCTAATAGGGAAGATAGTAGAGGTGGAGCAACAGATAGTGAAGATGATGATGACATTGATCTGTTTGGATTTGATGAGGGGGAGGAAAGTATAGAATCAAAGAAGCAAAGGGAAGAATATCCTGCTGAAGAATATCCTACTATGAATCAAAGTAACTCAACCTTTGATTCATAGTGTGAATCAAAGAAAGCCAAAAGAAAGCCACCCTTGTTGCTAAGTCTTTCATCTTACTAGATATGAAACTTTGTGATACTGAGTCAAATATGGCAAAATTAGAGGAGTGGCATTAAAAAAGTCAAAAAACAATAGATTTTGGCATGGATGTGTGAAAAGGAAACACACACTGCTGGTGGGAATGCAAATAAGTACAACCTCTATGGAAAACAGTACAGAGATTCTTTAAAGAACTGAAAGTAAATTTACCATTTGGTCCAGCACTTCCACCACTAGGTATCTACCCAAAGGAAAAGATGTCACCATATGTATATATATATATATATATACACACACACACACACACATGCATACCACTTGCACACATATGTTTATAGCAACACAATTACAATTCACAATTGCAAAGATGTGGAACCACCCTAAGTGCCCACGGACTAATGAGTGGATAAAGAAAATGTGATATATGTACACCAGGGAATACTACTCAACCATGTAAAGGAATGAATGTCTTTTGCAGCAACTTGGATGGAGCTGGTGGCCATTATTCTAAGGGAAGTAGCTCAGGAGTGAAAAACTAGCTGGGCGTGGTGGCTCATGCCTGTAATCCCAGCATTTTGGGAGGCTGAGGTGGTTGGATCACCTGACAGCAGGAGTTCGAGACATCCTGGCCAACACGGTGAAACCCCATCTCTACTAAAAATACAAAAATTAGCTGGGCATGGTAGCGGGTGCCTGTAATCCCAGCTACTTGGGAGGCTGAGGCAGGAGAATCACTTGAATCCGGGAGGCAGAGTTTGCAGTGAGTTGAGATTTCACCATTGAAAAGAAAAGAAAAGAAAGGAAATGGAGTTTCACCATGTTGGCCAGGATGGTCTCCATCTCTTGACCTCGTGATCAGCCCTCCTTGCCTCCCAAAGTGCTGGGATTACAGGCGTGAGCCACTCCACCCAGCCAGGATATAGAATCTTAAAACTTCAAATACCATGTTGAAGATGATAAAATTGGAACAGATATGCCGGAGGAGCAAATTACTGCTTTCGGAACTATATGCAATCTATGGATGTGGCTGCCTTCAACAAGATCTCAAATCCATCCTGGATCATTGCACTTAAATAAGAGTTTGAAATATTAATTAATTAGTTAATTTAGTAAAAATGAAACAACCTCAGGCAAAGGAAGTGAAAGTTCTCATTATCTTCCATTTCTGATTATCTATGAAATCTTGTCTTCTGGCATCTTTATTCTGAGTAATAGTCATTTAGTCCCTACAAGATACAGTAATTCAACAGAATTCCATCCTTTAAATTCTCAGCTTTCTTTTTTTTCTTTTCTATTTTTTTTTTTGAGACAGAGTCTCGCTCTATCGCCAGACTGGAGTGCAGTGGCGCGATCCCGGTTCACTGCGACTTCCGTTTTCTGGTTTCAAGCAATTCACCTGCCTCAGCCTCCCATGTAGCTGGGACTACAGGCACGCACCATCATGCCCGGCTAATTTTTTGTACTTTTAGTAGAGACAGGGTTTCACCATGTTGGCCAGGATGGCCTCGATCTCTTGACCTCGTGATCCGCCCGCCTCTGCCTCCCAAAGTGCAAATTCTCAGCTTTCTTTTCCCCTCACTTTGCCATTTACACTTGACATATTATCTTTTCTTTCTTTCTTTCTTTCTTTCTTTCTTTTTCTTTCTTTCATCTCTCTCTCTCTCTTTCTTTCTTCTTTCGTTTTTTGTTGTTGTTGTTGTCGTACTTTTAGTAGAAACGGTTTCACCATGATAGCCAGGCTGGTCTTAAACTCCTGATCTCAGGTGATCCACCTGCCTCAGATTCCCAAAGTGCTGGGATTACAGGCATGAGCCACCGTGCCTGGCCAGACATATTATTTCTTTAATTTTTTATATAAGTGTATATTTTCTCCCCCCCACCTCCACACACATATACATATACACATGTTGGATGTAAGCGACTTAAGAACATGAACTTTTAGTTCAAATTTCTATCTTCCCAACACCTAGATCATAGAACAATTCCTGGCACATGGTAGGCAGCCCAAAAATGTTTATTAAATAAGTAAATCAAATCTTCCTTCCACCTGGATCCCTTCATTAAAGTAAAATACCACTAAGTCTAATGTAATAATCTTGTTGCCTACGGTTGAAGAAGTTCCGGCACTGTCCAAAAAGGTTTATGGGCCAGACGCGGTGGCTCATGCTAGTAATCCCAACACTTTTGGAAGCCAAGGCGGGAAGATTGCTTTAGCCCAGGAGTTCGAGACCAGCCTGGGCAGCAAAACAAGACCCTGTCTTACTAAAAATACAAAACTTAGCCAGGCATGGTGGTGCATGCCATGGTCCCAGATTCTCAGTAGCCAAATGCACAAGAATAGCTTGAACCAGGAGGCAGAGATTGCAGTGAGCTGAAATTACACCATTGCACTCCAGCCTGGGTGACAGAAACCTCGTCTCAAAAAATAATAATAATAATTAATAAATATGTTGGAAGAACAAAAACAAAAAGATTTATGGACTAGAGTGAAACAAGAATGGTAAATTGTTATTACCTAAGGTATGAACCCTAAAGATGCCCTACAACACTGGCAGAAGAAACATAAGCAAAGTTATTCTAATGTGTGTGGAACCTGCCCTGAGAGACCCTCAAAGAATATAAAATATGTCAGTTTGCTAGGGCTGTTGCAACCAGGTAGCACAGACTAGATGGCTTACACAACAGAAATTGATTTTCTCACTGTTCTAATGCTTAGTCTCTGATCTAAAATCCATTCACTCTATTCTTTCTCTTTTGTTGGAGACAGGGTCGCACTCTGCCACCCAGGCTGCAGTGCAGTGGTGTGATCTTGGCTCACTGCAACCTCCACCTGCTGCGTTCAAGCAATTCTCCTGCCTCAGCCTCCTGAGTAGCTAGGACTACAAGCACTCACCACCACACTCAGCTAACTTTTGTATTTTTAGTAGAGACGGAGTTTCACTGTGTTGGCTAGGCCGGTCTCAAACTCTTGACCTCAAGTGATCTGCCCACCTTGGCCTCCCAAATTACTGGGATTACAAGCGTGAGCCACCACACCCAGCCTATTCTTTCAACAGATATTCTTTGACCACTTACTGCTTGTCAGGCACTGTTCTCAGTACAAAGAGTAGAGAGTTAAACAGGACAGATATGTATCTGTATTGGAATGTTTTCAGCAGCCACTAACAGAATAGGCAATTAAAAGTAGCTAAACCATGAGGACATTCCGTATTTACCTAGCAGAAATTTAGAGAGAGGCAACCCCTAGTTCAGCTTCTCTAAAATGTTACCAAATGTCTTCTCTGTGTCCTTAGCATTCTGGCTTTTGTCTTTATTCTTTTCACCTCATTGTTCCATGGCTATCACAGCTCTAAATACGTCAGGGATTCCTTCCTTCCTTCCTTTCTTCCTTCCTTCCTTCTTTTTTTTTTCTCTTTCTTTTTTTTTTTTTTTTTTTTTTGAGATGGAGTTTTGCTCTTGCTGCCCAAGGTGGAGTGCAGTGGCGTGATTTTGGGTCACTGCAACCTCCACCTCCCAGGTTCAAGTGATTCTCCTGCCTCAGCCTCCCAAATAGTTGGGATTACAGGCATGTGCCACCACATCTGGCTAATCTTGTATTTTTAGTAGAGATAGGGTTTCTCCATGTTAGTCAGGCTGGTCTCAAACTCCCAACCTCAGGTGATCTGCCCGCCTCAGCCTCCCAAAGTGCTGAGCTTACAGGCATGAGCCACCGTGCCTGGCTAATCTCATGGATTTCAAACTAGGGAGAAGTGGAAAAGGAAGTTCTTTTGTTTTTTTTGAGACAAAGACTTACTTTTTCACCCAGGCTGAAGTGCAGTGGTGCAATCTCGGCTCACTGCAACCTCTGCTGCCTGGGTTCAAGCAATTCTTCTGCCTCAGCCTCCCAAGTAGCTGGGATTACAGGCATGCACCACCACGCCCGGCTACTTTTTTGTGTGTGTTTTTAGTAGAGACAGAGTTTCACTATGTTGGCCAGGTTGGTCTTGAACTCCTGACCTCACCTCGGCCTCACAAAGTGCTGGGATTATAGGCATGAGCCACAGTGCCTGGCTGGAAGCTCTTTTCTTATTGTTTTCTGCATTAGTCTTCTAAAGCTGCCATGATAAAATGCCACAGACTGAGTGGCGTGTCAGCAGGGTTGGTTTATGCTAATGGCTTTCCCATTGGCTTATAGATGGCCGTCTTCTCCCTACATCTTCACATGGTCTTCCTTCTGTATCTCTGTCCAAATATTTCCTCTCTCTCTCTCTTTTTTTTTTTTTTTTTTTTGTAGGACAGGGCCTCACTCTGTCATCCAGTCTGAGAATATTTAAAGAGGTATCTCCAGTGGTCACATTCTGATATACTAGGGGTTAGCACTAATGAATTTGAGGGAGTACAATTCAGCCCATAACATACAACCAACTAGGTTTCAGAGTTAAAAAATAAATCATAAAAAGTTAGCCAGGCATGCGGGCATGCACCTGTAGTCTAGCTACTCAGGAGACTGAGGTGGGAGGATAGCTTGAGCCCAGGAGTTCGAGGTTACAGTAAGCTATGATGGCACCACTGTTCTCCAGCCTAGACAACAGAGCAAGACTTTGTCTGAAAACAAAACAGAAAACTAATTCATGTACCACAAACCCCTCCTAAAATTAAATTAACATCAAAAATCCTGCCAGGCACAATGGCTCCTGCCTGTAATTCCAGCACTTTGGGAGGCCAAGGAGGGTGGATCACCTGAGGTCTGGAGTCCAAAACCAGCCTGGCCAACATGGCAACTCAGTCAAAAACCCCGTCTCTACTAAAAACACACCAAAAAATAGCCGGGCGTGATGGCACACACCTATAGTCCTAGCTACTCAGGAGGCTGAGGCAGGAGAATCACTTGAACCCGGGAGGCAGAGGTTGCAGTGAGCCAAGATTGCGCCACTGCACTCCAGCCTAAGCAACAGAGCCAGACTCCATCTCAAAAAAAAAAAAGAAAGAAAAGAAAAAGGAGACTACCCAGATGTAAAAGCCAATTGACAGCATATAAGTAAAGATGTAGCAGACAAAAAAAACTAGAGCGCTTTATAAGAGTGCTTTGTCTTTTTCCAGTGGACAGGCTCGATCTAGTTTCAGACTGGCACTGCAGTGCTACATTCTAGACCAAGATACATATTAAAAAATGATATACTATACAAGACATTATATTGGAGAATATACTCAAAGCATTATACTGGCTCTGAGGTAAATAACTTCTGGGCCAGCTGTGTCAGTAATACCTACTATTATTGTGAGGAATCAAAGTAGCAAGGTCCTTAGTAAGGAAGTCCTAAATCTGTTTCAGTATGTTAGACCCAAAGTGCTAAGTTAATGTGTCAGAATGTGGACACCCTGTATCTCCCCATCTTTCTCCCCTGTCAAACCTCCCAAGTTTTGAAAGAAAGGTCTAGGTTTATTCTACGCTTTTTTTTTTTGAGACAGTCTCACTCTATAGCCAGGCACCAGGCGAGTGCAGTGGGGTGATCTTGGCTCACTGCAACCTCTACCTCCCGGGTTCAAGCAAGTCTCCTGCCTCAGCCTCCCGAGTAGTTGTGACTACAGGCGCACGCCACCATACCCAGCTAATTTTTGAATTTTTTGTAGAGCTGGGTTTCACCATGTTGGCCAGGATGGTCTCTATCTCTTGACTTCGTGATCCACCCGTCTTAGCCTCCCAAAGTGCTGGGATTACAGGCCTGAGTCACCACGCCCGGCCTATTCTATGCATTTTATCCACTTTTTCTTATTACTTAAAGACACTATTCATTTTTTGTAATTGTGTTTCTTTTTTTAACTTTTAAATCATGGGTACATGCAGGTTCATTACATAGGTAAACTTGTGTTATGGGGGGTTCTTGTACAGATTATTTCATCACCCAGGTATTAAGCCTAGTACCCATTATTTTTCCTGATCCCCCCACTCCTTTTACCCTCCAATAGGCCCCAGTGTGTGTTGCTCCCCTCTATGTGTTCATGTCTTCCCATCATTTAGCTCCCACTTACAAGTGAGAACATGTGGTATTTGGTTTTCTGTTCCCGCATTAGTTTGCTAAGGATAATGGCCTCTAGCTCCATCTATGTCCCTACAAAGGCATGATCTCGTTCTTTTATATAGCTGCATAATGTTCCATGGTGATATGTATCACATTTTCTTTATCCAGTCTGTCTGTGATGGGCATTTAGATTAATTTCATATCTTCACTATTGTGAATAGTGCTGCAATGAATATATGTGTACATGTGTCTTTATAATAGTGATTTATATTTCTTTGGGTATACACCCAGTAATGAGATTGCTGGGTTGAATGCTATTTCTGTTTTTAGGTCTTCAAGGAATCACCACACTGTCTTCCACAATGGCTGAACTAATTTACACTCCCACCAACAGTGTATAAGCATTCCTTTTTCTCCACGACCTCTCCAGCATCTGTTATTTTCAGAATGTGGACAGATTAAAACTGTTTCTTTTTCCTTTTTTTTTGAAACAGTGCAGTGGCACAATCTCGACTCACTGCAACCTCTGCCTCCCGAGTTCAGGTGATTCTCCTACCTCAGCCTTCTGAGTAGCTGGTACTACAGGCAGGCACCACCATGCCCAGCTAATTTTTTTGTATTTTTAGCAGAGATGGGGTTTCGCCATGTTGGCCCAGCTGGTCTCAAACTCCTGACTTCAGGTGATCTGCCCACCTCAGCCTGCCAAAGTGCTGGAATTACAAGCTTGAGCCACCACTCCCAGCCTAAGATTGTGTTTCTTAAAGTGTGATACTCTTCAGCAAAATCAGAATCACCTGACATTCCTTTTATAATCTGACTCAGCCAGCTCTCCAGGCTCACTGAATGAGATTCCTAGGGCCAGGACCCAATAATCTGCTTTAGTAACAAGCTTCCTAGGTGATTTTTATATGCAATAAAACTTGAGGGACATGGTTTTTATTTATTATTTTATTTTATTTTGAGACAGGGTCTCCCTCTGTCACACAGGCTGGAGTGCAGTGGTGCAATCTCAGCTCACTGCAACCTCTACCTCTTGAGCTCAAGCAATCCTCCCACCTCAGCCTTTGGAGTAGCTGGAACTACAGGTATGTGCCCCCTCCCTCAGCTAATTTTTAAAAAAATATTTGTAGAGGCAAGGTCTCATTCTATTGCCCAGGCTGGGCTCAAACTCCTGGGGTCAGCAGTCTTCCCACCTTGACCTCCTAAAGTGCTGTGATTACAGGCATGAGTCACTGCACACAGCCTAACATGTTTTTAATTTTAATTTCTTTTCTTCTTTGAGACCAAGTCTCACTCTGTCACTCAGCTCTCCAATTCCTGGGCTCAAGCAATCCTCCTACCTCAGCCTCCCAAGTAACTGGGACTGCAGGGCATGCCACTATGCCTGGCTAATTTTTTGTAGAGAAACAAAAGAACTCAGCTATATTGCCCAGGCTGGTATTGAATTCCTGGCTTCAAGTGATCCTCCTGCCTTGGCTTCCCAAAGTTGTGGGATTACAGGTGTAAGCCATCACACCCAGCTGAACTTTGTTTTTAGAAATGGATCAAGATCTCCTAATCAAAATACTAACTTTGGTGGTAGATAGGTGAGGGAGAAATGCTCCTTAAGATAGCAGGAAAGCAATTATTGACAAAACTAATAATTTTGTGCCTAAGAAATTTATGAGTTTTAAAGTACTCATACATACATTAACCTAAATATCATTAATAATTTTACAAATATCTCTCACATGACTATGGGCTCTCCTATAAAGCTGAAAGAATATATGAAAATGGGAATTTGCTTTTCAGGTAAGGAACTACTGATCAACATTTTTTGGAGGTAAACATCCTACTTGTCAAGCAGCCAAACAGATCCTGAACAGCAGTCACATGGCAGCTGCTAGGTCAGTTTGCCAAACTTCCACAGATTTAGTCAGTAGGGAGACAATGAGCCCAAATGGATTTCTTCAATTTATTACACATGGCACAGCCGACAGCATGAGCTTCATGTTCATGTTGATTTCCCCTTGCCCCCAGTTCCCAGGGCAAAGATGCAGAGGTAGGCCCAGGCAGATACTCCACACACAGTGGGTTTGTCACAGCTAACATAATCTTTCAAAGGAGCTGCAGTAATCCACTCATCCACTTCTATAGCAAGAGACATTGCCTTTATTATCCTCTTTTTTTTTGAGACGGTATCTCACTCTGTTGCCCCAGCTAGAGTGCAGTGTTGTTTTTATGGCTCACTGCAGCCTCAACCTCCCCAGCTTGGGTGATCCTCCCACCTCAGTTTTTGTATGCTTATTTATTTTTTATTATTATTTTTGAGACGGAGTATTGCCCTGTCGCCCAGGCTGGAGTGCAGTGGCACAATCTTGACTCACTACAACCTCCGCCTCCCGGGTTCAAGCAATTCTCCTACCTCAGTCTCCTGAGTAGCTGGGATTACAGGCATGCGCCACCATACCTGGCTAATTTTTGTGTTTTTAGTAGAGATGGGGTTTCGCCATGTTGGCTAGGCTTGTCTCAAACTCCTGACTTCAAATGATCCACCTGTCTTGGCATCCCAAAGTGCTGGGATTACAGGTGTGAGCCACTGCGCCTGGCCTGTTTTTGTATTTTTAATAGAGATCAGGTTTCACCATATTGCCCAGGTTGGTCTGTAAGTCCTGGGCTCAAGTGATCCACTCACCTTGGCTTCCCAAAGTGCTGGGATTACAGGTGTGAGCCACCATACCACGCCTGTCTTTATTATCTTGATTAGGAAACAAATTTGCCTTCTGACTCAGAAAGAGAGATTTTATCTTTATCACCTGGACTATCTCCAAGGAAGGAGGGAAACTAGCTTTATTAACCTGGAGTGTAAGTAAATCTGCTCCGTGCCCTAGAGCAAACTTTGCAAATATTGTCTAACAAAGTCATCAGTGCTTTTTGCTCGGAAGACATCCAAAAATGCCAGAATTATCTTTCAACATTACTCTTTAATATTTTTTGCTTTATAACTCAAAAGCTAACCTGAATGTTAGGAGAACTCACATTTGTCTTCTTGCATGGACTTCAGGAGACAAATCCTTCTATCTAATCCTATGTATAATAATGAACACAGGCTTCAGAGTTTTTCAGTGGTGTAAATCCTCAAAATCCTGCATGAAGCCTCACAAGAAATAAAACAGAGCCAAGCATGGTGGCTCATGCCTGTAATCTCAACACTTTGGGAGGCTGAGGTGGGTGGATCACCTGAGGTCAGGAGTTCAAGACCAGCCTGGCCAACATAGCAAAACTTTGTCTCTACTAAAAATACAAAAATTAGCCGGGCATGATGGCAGGTGCCTGTAATCCCAGCTACTCAGGAGGCTGAGGCATGAGAACCGCTTGAATCCGGGAGGCAGAGGTAGCAGTGAGCCGAAATCACGCCATTGCATTCCAGCCTGAGCAACAGAGCAAGACTCCGCCTCAAAAAAAAAAAAAATCTACTAGCATTGAAGGCATTGAATTTTGTAAACTCTAAATAATCCTAAAATTGTGTGATAAGCTAACCAATACTGCACTTCAGGGAAGCTTTTCCATGTTAATAATATCCATCTGCTTTTCTGACAAGATAAACTCACAATCAGAAATATCCCAAGCAGAGACTTATTTATACTTAGGGAAGGGTCTGGAAGCTTGATACTGAGAATATATACCTTTTATCACAAATGATAATACCTACTACTGTGTTAAGTGCTTTAGATATGTTATGTCATTTTGTTTAATTCTCATAACTGTTTTATGAGTTAAGTACTATTCTCTTTTTGCAAGTGAGAAAAGAGAAGGTCAGGCTGTTAGGTAATTTGCCCAGCATGCCACAGGTAAGAGGCAGAGTTCAGGTCACTCCTTCCCCATTCCTGGACTCCTCAGAACTCTGCTCCATACCTTGATGAGCAGGAAGCCATCATCATCACTTTTTCCTGCCTTTTTTTTTTTCAGCTTTTTTCATGAAGGGAAATTCATCTCTTCATTTTCTTTGACCAATAAGCCCTCTACAGCTTTCTTTTCCCAATAATTGTCTGGAGAAATATGAGAAAATGTGAAACTAGAGGTGTGAGTTTTCATTGTTATTACTCTAAAACAGTCTTTTGCAATGAAAAAAAAACAGATGATAGCCCGGTGTGGAGGCAGGAGCCTGTAATCCCAGCTACTCTGGAGGCCGAGGCACAAGAATCACTTAAACCTGGGAGGCAGAGGTTGCAGTGAGCTGAGATCACACCACTGCACTCCAACCTGGGTGACACAACGACATTCCATCTCAGAAAAAAATAAAATAAAATTTACCAAAAAAAAAAAAAAGCAAGTGAATTGGTAGAATAAATTCCAAGAGTATTAAATCTTAACAAAATTTTGAACACACCAAATAATTGTTTATATTGATCACAGAATCTTTTTGGAAAGCCATTTGAAAATGAATTCTGTCTTCCAATTTTAAACTAGCAATCCGGCCGGGCATGGTGGCTCACGCCTGTAATCCAAGCACTTTGGAGGCCAAGGCGGGCGGATCACCTGAGGTCGGGAGTTCAAGACCAGCCTGACCAACATGGTGAAACCCCGTCTTTTAAAAAAGAAAAATAAATAAATAAACTAGCAATCCATAACAATAAATATAGCAGATACCAAAGTAGGTAAAATAATACTGAATTTTTTGCTAAGGATCATTAAAATAAAATTGATATGCTACTAAACAAAAATGCTTAATTTTGTATTATTTCTAAAATATAACCATTATAGATATGGGAAATGAGTCAAAATCATAGAACAATTTAACTTAGCTAAATGAATATTTTTGCTCTATAAAATTAGTTTTTCATGTAATTTATTCAATAAATACACAATGCTAAAGAAATAAAAGTAGTATTTGTCATACAATTTAAATTTCTGCTGAAAGTATATCTAAATAGCCTGGAATAAAATTTCCTTTAATTCAAAAGCCAATTAAGTCTGTATTTTATTTTTTGTTTTATTTATTTATTAATTTTTTGGAGACAGGGTGTCACTCTGTTACCCAGGCTGGAATGTTATGGCGCAATCTCGACTCATCACCTCTGCCTCCGAGGTTCAAGCAATTCTCATGCCTCAGCCTCCCAAGTAGATGAGATTACAGGTATGTACCATCATTACCCAGCTAATTTGGGTATTTTTAGTTGAGATGGGGTTTTACCATTTTGGCCAGGCTGGTCTCAAACTCCTAACCTCAAATGATCCACCTGCCTCAGCTTTCCAAAGTGCTGGGATTGCAGGCGTGAGCTGCCACACCCGGCCTGTATTTTTTATCTATCTATCTATCTATCTATTTATTTTGAGATGGAGTCTCACTCTGTCATCCAGTCTGGAGTGCAGTGGCAAAATCTTGGCTCACTGCAACCTCTGCCTTCCAGTTTCAAGTGATTCTCCTGCCTCTGCCTCCCAAGGAGTAACTGGGATTATAGATGCATGCCACCACGCCTGACTAATTTATGTATTTTTAGTAGAGACAGAGTTTCACCATGTTGGCCAGGCTGGTCACGAACCCCTGACTTCAGGTGATCTGCCTGCCTCAGTCTCCCGAAGTACTGGGATTACAGGCATAAGCTACTGCACCTGGAGCCTATATTTTATTTTTAAAATATAGAAATAATTGAGAAAATGCTATCCATTTTAAATAATATAACATTTCATTGAATTTACTCTATTACACAGGAAAAGAAAATACTCAAAAACATGTGCAAAAGGTTCAATTAAAAGTAAACTGTTTGGTTTAAAGTCTTTACACAGCTGCCCAAAGAGTACACTACCTCAGTCCCTCTTGCAGTTAGACGACAATTGTATCTCTTCCTGTCTGTTTTCACTGGTCATCTGTGTAAGGTTGAGAATAGATGGGTAACAGTGGGAACATTAAGAGGACCAGTTTCTAAATAAGAATGTATGGTACCTACCTCCTTGATTAAGTGGATCCTCTCTTGGAGAGATTGCCAACAGATGATGGCAACCTAAGGATGGCCAATCAAGCAAAAGACACAAGGAAAGAAATTTCTTCCCTCCAGTCATTAAGCCTAAGCTTAACTTTACCCTAACCAGAATTAGGAGTTTTGTCACATGACATGGAGTGCATTAGCCAAAGTTCTCCAAAGAAACAGATCCAAAAGGGTATCTATTTTATTTTATTTTATTTTATTTATTTTATCTTATTTTAGAGACAGAGTCTCACTCTGTCTCCCAGGCTGGAGTGCAGGGGCATGATCTCAGGTCGCTGCAACCTCTGTCTTCTGGGTTCAAGTGATTCTCCTGCCTCAGCCTCCCGAATATCGGGGATTACAGGCATGTGTCACCACGCCCTGCTACCAAAAGGTATCTATAGACATACAGAAAGCAATTTACCAGGAAGGATTAGCTGACATGCTTATAGAGGCTGAGAAGTCTCACGATCTGTCTGCAAGCTGGAAGCACAGGAAAGCTTGTGGTTAAGTCCCATTCCAAGGCCAAAGGCCTGGGACCAAGGAGAGCCAATGGTGTAAGTCCCAGTTCAAGTGTGAAAAAGTGCAGCTACACAAGGACAGGAAAAGACAGACACACCACTCAAGAAGAGACAGTGAATTCATCCTTCCTCAACCCTTTTTTTTTTTTTTTCAGTTAGGGCCCTCAGTGAGTTGGCTGATACCTGCCCACAGTGGTAAGGGTAGATCTTCTTTACTCAGTCTACTGATTCTAACACTAAGTTCTTCTGAAACTACCCTCACAGACACATTCAGAATTAATGTTTTACCAACTATCTGGCCCTTTCCCAGGGTTAACCAGAACCTTTCTCTTTTCTTTGGTGAACATGCTGATGGTGTACCCCTGACTGAAAGCTGAGAGGTCACCAAGACCCCAAATCTTCCAGAACCACTTCATGGCTGGGCATTTATAAGGTCAGCCCCCCAGTTCTAGCAGTTCCTACCTAAGCTGGGCGACTCTAGGTCTTTTCCTCAAAATACACCAAAGCTGAATTCTAAAGGAGATCCAAAGGTGATCAGTAAATTCCTTCAGAATCCTCTCAAACCCTCCGTGGAAAAACAAACTAGAGAATTGTTCCTCTTTTTCACTCACATTTAGGCCAGTTATAATGAAATATGAATGAGAAGAAGCTGCAGAAGATTAAAGAGTCTTTTAACATATAAATAATCAGTAATTTCCTGGGTATGGTACAGGGATGTCTTTCTAATTACAATAGATAAGTTTCTGATAAATTGCCTATAAACTGAATTTCAGCAAGTACATGTGCTGGTGTGGACTCACAGTATAAATTCACATGTTTTACTGTCATTCTATTTCTGCTTCAAATTTGTATCTAATGATAGAAGCATCATTTTCACAACTTTTTCCTTCTTCTTCATTCAACTTTATCTTCTTTCACCTAACCAAGTATGTCCAAACTTCCTAAAATATCTATTTTATAAATGCAGGCATGTGCATAACTTCCTTAAATTAGGACCCACCTATCTATGCACTGAGTAGAAAGAGGCCAATAAGTTCAAAGTGATCTCAATAAATGTGTTGCCAGCCATCCTGTCCTTCCTGCAGCTGTTATATGGGCTTATGCTACCTTTATTAGTCTAGGACAAGTTAATTGCATAGTTTCCACAAAATAGGACATGTTGTTCATAGTAACTACATGCTAATTCCTTTGAAAACATCTGTAATTATACAGTGACTTTGCAACACTTGTGCGACTGTTGTTACATGTTTAAAGCTGTGAGTGAGTTAAACATCAAGGCATAGTTCTGACAGCGTTCGTACATAAAAGGGCACTTTTCTGTCTTAACTCTGTTTCCTAAGACCTTGCTTCTTTATTAAGGCTAGTGGGTGTGCACGCAGCCCCGTTGAGGTAGAAGGGATTGCAGCAGCAGCCTTGGCATTTGAGGCAACCACACAAAGACAGCAAACCTTTTCCAGGCACAGAACAGCATGTACTCAAGGAAGACAGTATCAGTGGTTGCCCAGTAAATACACATCTGTATAAAGTTCAGTAAACACACAGGTGTAATGGCTTAACTTTTATGTCTAAATCCAACTTTAAAATCACACTTCAGGCTGAGTACTTTTGAGAAATAATTGCACTTTTACAGATATTCAAAGTTATATGGCATACAGGATTCTGGCTCATAATGCTGAGAAAGAAATGTCAGTTTTGCCTGAAGTGCTGATTTGGTTTTGAACTTCACATTTTACAGACTATTCTGCTTTGGGTTATGTTTATAGATGTGAGCACCACTGGCACTCTTTATTAACATTTCTCCAATGTCTTATTGTCCCCTCTGTCCTCTCCCTAAACCTCTTCCTCAACCTTTCCAGGTCTGATAAGACAAAATATATTTTGTCATCACATTATTTTTTCCTGAATGTCTGCTTTGGTTAGTTGCTTCAACAGGAATGACTCTATCTGTTAGGAGAATGAGGTCGCAAAGACCCTGTGTGGGTTTAAAGTGAAATAAAATGTGCTTTCATTGTAAAACTACAAGAAAGTAAAGGAAATGCAAATGTGTAAAAACCAATGAGTTTGCAGAGCACAGATTCTGAACAAAATTTAATTAAATGTAATCAGCTGTCATCTTATGGATGACAAAAGCCCATTTTCTTCCCCTTTTCACAAGCTCTTCAGGTAGGATTAGAAAAAATGTTTCTTAGATTTCAACTCCAGCACTTTGAGATTGGCATCTCAGCGGGACTGTCAAGATTTTCAGTCTAAAAATTTGGTTTCTAGAATTTAGTTCAGGTTTGGAAACCTTTAGGCTATCCTAGGAAACATTGAATTATTGTGTACATTGGATCTTGGGTCTCTCTTGCTGACAAAAGCAACACCTGCTTGGAGAGAAGATATTCCTCCCTTGACCTTCTCAGCACCATGACTATAGGCTCCTCAGCCCATCTCTTCCTGGCCTGTTTATGTAAAGCCAAATCGTGAGCCTATTTGTCTGACACTTCTAAGCCCCATGAATGATCACGCTGTGATTCAGTTATCAGTTCTTTGATGATTCATCCTCAAGCATCCCCCGAGAATGACTTCTGAAGCTTTATAAACTATGACTTTATAAAACCAAAATTGCTTTTCAAAAGTTGATTCAATTTTCAACAATCAAAGAGGTTAATCATTATATCTCAGGTGCCCTTGGAACAGGAAAAAAGAAATCTATGCTTACCTGGCAGGGGAGATACCATGATCACGAAGGTGGTTTTCCCAGGGCAAGGCTTATCCATTGCACTCCGGATGTGCTGACCCCTGCGATTTCCCCAAATGTGGGAAACTCGACTGCATAACTTGTGGTAGTAGGGGACTGCGTTCGCACTTTCCCCTGGTTTTTTATAAGAAAAAAAAAAAAAAAGAAAAGAAGGGGTAGGGGAAGGAGGAGAAAAAAATAAAAAAAGAAATCTTTTTTTTTTCTCTCATGGAGTCTTGCTCTGTAACCCAGGCTAGAGTGCAGTTGCGGAATCGCGGCTCACTGCAACCTCTGCCTCCCAGGTTCAAGCAATTCTCCTACCTCAGCCTCCCAAGTAGCTGGAATTACAGGCATCCACCACCACACCCGGCTAATTTTTGTATTTTTAGTGAAGTCGGGGTTTCACCATCTTGGCCAGGCTGGTCTTGAAATCCTGACGTCGTGATCCACCTCTCTCAGCCTCCCAAAGTGCTGGGATTACAGGCATGAACCACCGTACCTGGCCTTTTTTTTTTTTTTTTTTTTTTTTTTGACAGAGTCTTGCTCTGTCACCCAGGCTGGAGTGCAGTGGCTTGATCTCAGCTCACTGCAACCTCTGCCTCCCAGGTTCAAGCCATTCTCCAGCCTCAGCCTCTGGAGTAGCTGGGATTACAGGCAGGTGCCACCATGCCCGGCGAATTTTTGTATTTTTAGTGGAGACAGGGTTTCAACACGTAGGCCAGGCTGGTCTCGAATTCCTGACCTCAGGTGATCCGCCCACCTCAGCCTCCTAAAGTGCTAGGATTACAGGCATGAGCCACCACACCTAGCCAGAAGAAATCATTTCTATCGCTCTTTGGATCCCCATATTTACCCCAAAGCAGCAGCCTAGAGAAACTTACCATTATAAGTCCTATGTGTTCACTGTCTCAATATAAAATATATAAGCAGAATACACACACATTATATGTAATATATAATATGCATATACACACATATGCAATAGAGGAGTAAGAATGTCAAAGAAATAAAGAGAAACAATGGAACATGTCAAGAATATGTGTCTCATAACTGTGATTCAAATTTCTGATTTTAATTACAGATACATATTTGAAGGTCTTTGAGAATTGGCATTGTACCAATTACTGAAAGGCACATTATCTAATTTCTAAAGAATAGCATTTGAAAATTTTAAATCACTCTGCTCTACTTCTTTTTATTCTTTTAGAGACAAGGACTTGTTCTGTTGCCAAGGCCGGATTCAAACTCCTAGGCTCAAACAATCCTCCCCATGCACCACTGAACCCGGCTGTTCTGTTTCTAAGGAAAAGGTGTGCTATGGGAAAAAATTTTAACTTGCTGTATCTCTCTTGTCTTTTTACATTCTGTAGATTCTATTTTTTTTTTTTTTTAAGACAGGGTTTCACCATGTTGGTCAGGCTGGTCTTGAACTCCCTGCCTCAGGTGATCTGCCCGCCTTGGCCTCCAAAGTGCTTGGATTACAGGCGTGAGCCACCGCGCCTGGCCACATTCTGTAGATTCTAAGTTCCATTATTTCATTTAGAGTGTGATGACAAATACTTGACATTCAACTAAATTAGATAATATCAGTAGAACAATATTCTAAACAAGATACTTGCTGGAAAGACATTGGCTACTGTTTTCAGTGTTAATTCCTATATTTATAAGTTTTAATGTCTTGCTTTAGTAAATATTAAAACACCATGCATTTTATGCTTTTGAGGGTGAGGGTAGAAAGTTTTCATTGCCTATTAACCTATATAATAATACATTTAATTTACTGTCACTATTTACAAAGCACTGTTATAGATACCCTATAAATTATAGATTTTTCACATACCAGAGGTTTTGTAAAACAAAATTATTTTTATAATTTATGTTTATTGAGCACTTGCAAATGCCAAATTTTGCATTAAGGGTTCACATGAATTATATTATTCAATCCTACATTAACCCAAAAAAGTATTATTTTATCCTCATTTTCTGGATGAAGAAATGAGGCTCAGAGAAGCTGAGCAACTTTCCCTCTCATAGTTAGCAAGTAGCAGAGAAGAGATCCTTCTGCCCCAAGAGCCTATGCACTAACACTCTTATAGATTTAGCCTCTCCTCTCAAGGATACTTACATCTTTTTTTTGTGAAATGGAGTCTCACTCTGTAGCCCAGGCTGGAGTGCAGTGGTGCAATCTTGGCTCACTGCAACCTCCGCCTCCCAGGTTAAAGGAATTCTCCTGCCTCAGCCTCCCCAGTAGCTGGGATTACAGGCCTGCACCACCATGCCCAGCTAATTTTTGTATTTTTAGTGGAGACGGGGTTTTACAATGTTGACCAGGTTGGTCTTGAACTCCTGGCCTCAAGTGATCTGCCTGCCTTGGCCTTCCAAAGTGCTGGAATTACAGGCGTGAGCCACCATACCTGGCCTCAAAGATACTTAAATCTAATGAGAAGATTAGTATAAGGATCAAGAAAAAATTTAATAAATACTGCATAAGCCTGGGGAAAAATGCATACTAATTCTTACAGCAATAAAGGATGACATGTATGTTTGTAAATGGAACATTCACATGTAATGTCTTAGATTCCTCTTGTATTAATTAATTTAATATTTTTTTTTTCCTGAGACAAAGTCTCACTCTGTCACTCAGGCTGGAGTGCAGTGGTGTGATCTCTGCTTACCGCAACCTCTGCCTTCTAGGTTCAAACGATTCTCCTGCCTTAACCTCCCAAGGAGCTGAGATTACAGGTGCCTGCCACCACGCCAGGTTAATTTTTGTATTTTTAGTAGAGACGGGGTTTCACATGTTGGCCAGGCTGGTCTTGAACTCCTGACCTCAGGTGATCCTCCCACCCTGGCCTCCCAAAGTGCTGGGATTACAGGCATGAGCCACAGCATCCAGCCCTCTTGTATTAATTTATAAGGCTATTTAACACAGAGTGTGGTGTAGCATTTTCCATGTATATTAATTCCTTCCTCAGTTAGATTTTGACCTTACTTATGGCAGAGACTATATTTTCTATTTTGAGAATTTGCCATAGCTGCTGGTACAATGACACATACATAGCAAGTGCTTTATAAATATTTGTGGAGTGCATGAATGATGGAATTATAGGCAATTAAGACAAGGTTGCATATAGCCATGTGGCATCACTATACACAAGGAAGTAGCAATAATTTAAGTGAGTTAGCAAAGACTTGGATAAAATAAAAAAAGAAATAGATTCAGGAAGTGGGTTATGAAATAGGCAACAGTTATAAAGTGTTTATTATTTGAAGTAACTTTAGAGGCATTAAACCATTTGCTCCTTTTTTTTTTTTTTTTTTTTTTTAGACAGTGCAGTGGTGCAATTATAGCTTACTATAACCTTGAACTTATCAGCTCAGCCATCTTCCCAAAGTGCTGGGATTACAGGCATGAGTCACCGTGCCCAGCCTACTCTTTACAACAATCCTATAAGGCAGGTACTACTATCATCCCTACTTTATAGATGAAACACAAATAGATAAATAATTTAACATCACCCAGCCAGGAAGTGGTGTGTCAAGAGCTCATGCAGTTTTGTTCTGCCCTTGCCTGTACAGGATCCAAAGACAGTCTGAGCATCCACATGGATGTTAAGAGTAAAAGAGAACAAAGATTTGAAGATTACAATAAAAATCCTTGACTGAAATATTATTTTATTTTTATTTTTTAGTGATAGGGTCTCACTCAAGCAATCCTCCTGCCTCAGCCTCCGAAGTAGCTGGGACTACAGGTGCACATCACCACACCTGGCTAATATTTTTAAAACTTTTTTGTAGAGATGGGGTATCATTATGTTGCATAGGCTGGTCTTAAACTCCTGGCCTCAAGCAAGGCCTCAGCCTCCCAAAGTGGTGGGATTACAGGCATGATTAAAATATTAGAAAGGGGCCAGTCGAGGTTGCTCACACCTGTAATCCCAGCACTTTGGGAGGCTGAGGCAGGTGGGTCAGGAGGTCAGGAGTACAAGACCAGCCTGGCCAAAATGGTAAAACCCCAACTTTACTAAAAATACAAAAATTAGCCGGGCGCGGTGGCAGGCAACTGTAATCCCAGCTACCCAGGAACTGAGGCAGGAAAATCACTTGAACCCAGAAGGGCAGAGGTTTCAGTGTGCTGAGATCATGCCACTGCACTCCAGCCTGGGGGACAGAGCAGGACTCCATCTCAAAAAAAAAAAAAAAAAATGTTAGAAAGGGTCGGGTACAGTAGCTCATTCCTGCAATCCTGGCACTTTGGGAGGCCAAGACAGGCAGATCACCTGAGGCCAAGAGTTTGAGACCAGCCTGGCCAGTGTGGTGAAATCCCATCTCTATTGAAAATACAAAAACTAGCCAGATTTGGTGGCAGGCGCCTGTAATCCCAGCTACTTGGAAGGCTGAGGCAGGAGAATCACTTGAACCCAGGAGGTGGAGGTTGCAGTGAGCTGAGATTGTGCCACTGCACTCCAGCCTGGGTGACAAAGCAGGACTCTGTCTCACATAAAATAAAATACAATACAATACAATTAAAAATAAAATAAAATATTAGAAAGTTATAACATTCCCCAACACTAAGAGAAAGTTGGAATAGGAAAGGCATAGAGAGAAAATAAGTAGTTGTGCTATTTTTTCCATATTCAGCTTGAATGGCCACAGGAGTCATTTTAGGAAAGGATGACTACAAAAAACGGACCTGGGGAGAGTTTAATGATAGCAATCCTTCTATAGCCCTTTATATTTTATGGGAATTATGGTTAATGATATAGTTGACATAAATTCTATGTTCAGTGGCTGACCTAGCATAGGTAATTCTCTTCCCACATACAAAATTGTCTGAGAAATTATTTCCTTGTTCTTCATAGTTCTATAGATTTGTTATGGAGAGGAAACAACAGACTGAAAGTTTTAAGGGCTTGCCAGAAGTCTCTCACCTAATCAGATGTACAAACAGGTCGAAGCCTGATTTTCTGGCTCCTTCTTGTCAGGCAGATTTCCATTTTAAAAAAACCCGGTCAGAGCAGCCTGCCCCAATCCATTATTCCCTATCATCTCATCCTATTGTCATTTGCAACAGAGCACTCATGTGAGAGCTCATCTCTATTCCATTTTCTATTTGCTCCCATCGGAACATAAGCTTTATGAAAGCAGCATCTGGGATCAGTTTCAATCTGTGATCTTCACCTATAAAATGTCTGGCAAGTAGTAGGCAGTCAGTCAAGGCTTGCTGTAGTCATGACAGAAACCCAAAACCCCAAAGCTTGTCATCTTATCAAAGATAGTGGACACAATGCTTGAACGCGGGCAGGACAGCGAAGCAATGTTTTAATGTGATTCCTCCCTGTTCCGTTGTTCTGTCTATGAGACAACTGCTCATTTACAAGAGTTCATGTGGGTAGGAAATAAAAGAGAACAGGAATTAATTGAGGAACTTTATGGGAAACTCTTCCCAAGAATGAAAAGTGATATTGGGTTGATTAACACAGGGAAGACTGTAGGGTAACCAAAGAGATGTAGAAAGCAAACCTGATGGTGGTAGTATACCAAACCTAATAATTTTCACATTAATGTGTGAGTATACATGGCCTCCTATTGGAAGACAACCTTGGAAATTTGCATAAAAGCCAAACATAGTGCAAGAAAAAGTATAGTGCATCAGTGGGTTCTGTGCCAGCTCTCCTAGTTCTACTACTGAGCATCTGTGTTACCTCAGATAAGAAACACTGTACTCTACTCTATAAAATGGGAAGAGTAATCCCTAATTCATAGACTGTGATAGATAAATCATACCTGGAAAATAGCAACGGCTCAAATTTTAACTATTTGATTATATAATATTAGATTCTTGAAAAGCTGTCCGGTTGCTATGGGTGAGGCTTTAAGAGTTTTTTTAATCCCTTTTATTTCCTTACAGTAGTTTCTCTGGATAATAGAGAAGAAAATCTCTCTTTTAGTAGCATTTGAGTAAGAGAGAGTTATTTTCTGCTTCAGGTGCATAAAATCTTCATAACTGCAGCTGCAATTTCCAGTTCAGCAGTCTCCAAGTATGGGTTTTTCTCTGTACATCACCTATGAAACACCTGATAATGACCTTTATGTCATTAGAAGCCTTCTGCTGCTAGGACACCTTTAGGCTCTATGCAGCCTGACCAATCCAACCCCTCTTGAGCATTGAACAGAGTAGAATGCAAGGTTGTATTTGAAATTAGCAGCAAGGTAGGATTTAGTTAGGTCGATATGTCCAATTTACGCTAAGTCTAGGAGTAGAAACCAAATGTCAGAGACTCATGCAACCATATGTCCAAATTCCCCAGCCTTCTGAGCTCCTTATTTATAATCCAGGTAATGATAACTCAAGTTTTCATAATTCCATACTTTTCTGAGTGTGCTTCAAGTTCTTAGACATCCCTCTCTGAAAGAGGCATATTCCTCAAGTGCACACTGCTATTATCATCTTCACAGGCAGCCATCCTGCTCCAATCCCTGCAGCTCAATTTGATAAGCTTCTTCTGGCCAGTACTGTCTGACCAAATTTCTCTCGTAAGTGTTAACAGAGGCCCTTCCCTTAACTCACAAAGCAGAGTTAAAGCCAAGCTACAGCATTTAACAGAAATTACTGAAAACTTGAGGATAGAAAGGAGACTTATAATGAAAAAAAAAAGATTGTAATCTCATAGAGTAGCCATCACTGATCCAAAGAAGGCAATGGCCAAGAGCACTGGCTTAAGAAGAGGACAGCTGGGGTGACAATCCTTGCTTCTCTGCTTCATGTCTGAGAGACCTCTAACAGGTTATTTTATTTTATTATTTTTTTAATAAAACATATTTTTCTTTTTTTTTTTTTAAGACGGGGTTTCACTATGTTGGCCAGGATAGTCACGATCTCCTGACCTCGTGATCCACCCACCTCGGCCTCCCAAAGTCCTGGGATTACAGGCGTGAGCCACTGCGCCCAGCCTATTTTTATTTCTAATTAATTTTTTTGTTTTTTTTTTTGCACAGATTCTCACTCTGTCACCCAGGCTGGAGTGCTGTGATGTAATCTCAGCTCACTGCAACTTCTGCCTCCCGGGCTCAAGTGATTCTCCTGCCTCAGCCTACCAAGTAACTGGGATTACAGGCATGTCCACCACACCTGGCTAATTTTTGTATATTCAGTAGAGATGGGATTTCGCTATGTTGGCCAGGCTGGTCTCGAACTCCTGACCCCAAGTGATCTGGCCCGCCTCAGCCTCCCAAAGTGCTGAGATTACAGGCGTGAGCCACTGCACCTGGCTAACAGGTTATTTCAAATCTGTGAGACATTTGTTTCTTTTAAAAGGAAAAAATGAGAGGAAGACCAGGCCTGGTGGTTCTGAATGAGTCAGAGTTCTATAGATACAGACAACACAAAGAGAGTCTAGTTCATTAATGAAAAGGAAACTTACTGAAATATATCAGACTTTGGCCAGGCACAGAGGCTCACACCTGTAATCCCAGCACTTTGGGAGGCTGAGGTGGGCGGATCATGAGGTCAGGAGTTTGAGACGAGCAAGGCCAACATGGCAAAACCCCATCTCTACTAAAAATACAAAAATTAGCTGGGCATGGTGTCACACACCTGTAGTCCCAGCTGTTAGGGAGGCTGAGGCAGGAGAATCGCTTGAACCTGGGAGGTGGAGGTTGCAGTGAGCAGAGATGGTGGCACTGCACTGCAGCCTGGGTGACAGAGCTAGATTCCATCTCAAAAAAAAAAAAAAAGGAAAAGAAAAAGAAACATATCAGACTACATTGCCTGGGGTCGAGGCTGCAGAGAGCCGAGATCACCCCACTACACTCCAGCCTGGGCACCAGAGTGAGACTCTGCCTCAAAAAACACCAAAACAAAACAACAACAACAAATATACATATATGTATACATATATGCAAATAGTAACAACAATAATAAAATTATAATTCCTCTGAAAGAAATGTGATATGATTAGGAAAGAGAAATGAATGCTGGACAGTCACACATTAAAGATGCTCCATACAGCATCCTTAACCATTTTTTATAAATACCTTACCTATTTTCAACTCATGGTTTAATAAAAATAAAAATCTTTTTTTTTTTGAAACAGAGTTTTACTCTTGTTGCCCAGGCTAGATTGCAGTGGCTATCTCGGCTCACTGCAGCCTCCTCCTCCCGGGTTCAAGTGATTCTTGTGCCTCAGCCTCTCGAGTAGCTGGGATTACAGGTGTGCACCACCATGCCTGGCTATTTTTTTGTGTTTTTAGTAGAGACAGACAGGGTTTCACCATGTTGCTGAGGCTGGTCTCAAATTCCTGGCCTCAAGTGATCCACCCACCTCGGCCTCCCAAAGTGCTGGGATTACAGGTGTGAGCCACCACACCCAACCGAAAATGTTTTTTTCATTTTTTTTTTTTTTTTGAGTGAGTTAGAGTCTCACACTGTTACCCAGGCTGCAGTGCAACAGCACAACCTCGGCTCACTGCAATCTCCGCCTCCCAGGTTCAAGCGATTCTCCTGTCTCAGCCTCCCAACTAGCTGGGATTACAGGCACTGCCAACATGCTCAGCTAATTTTTTGTATTTTTAGTAGAGATGGGGTTTCACTCTGTTGGCCAGGCTGGTCTCGAACTCCTGACCTCGTGATCCACCCGCCTCAGGCTTCCGAAGTGTTGGGATTACAGACATGAGCCACCAAGCCTGGCCGAAAACCACTTTTTATGGCCATTCTGAAAACCCAAGAAGATCCTTATCAATCCTTGAAAATTTCAGTCAGTGAAATACAGAAAGGGCTAAGTGGATTTTATTCAAGCTGAGAGTTCAGAGTAGTGAAAAGCTCTAAGTGGTTCTTTAAGAATTTTCTCCCCAGTTCTGAGTGGCAACACAATCAGCTGGCTTAGTGAGAAAGTGGTTTGTCATACATTCTTTTGAGTCATAGTGAAAGGCATGGATGGTGTCACCTAAAATTATTAGATCAGATATGCTTCATTTCTCATCTGCACCAGGAACTGGTGAGGTCATCACCATGACCATGGCATTCCTTTTCTTCCTTATTGTCCTATACTATCCAGAAAGCCCACCTCATCCCACATTTTGATCCCTCTGCCTCCTCATTCCTGTTGGTAACTTGCTTTTTTTTTTACATTATAGATTGCTCCTCATCCACCCCCATTTCTATCAAGCATTATAACATGAGGCCGAGGAATGATACGTTTTTCCTCATCTCTTTAGTTAAGAAATTCTAAAGTAAGACTGGGTGTGGTGGCTCACGTCTGTAATCCCAGCACTTTGGAAGGCCAAGGTGAGTGGATCACCTTGAGGTCCGGAATTCAAGACCAGCATGGTAAACATGGTGAAATGCCATCTCTACTAAAAATACAAAAATTAGCCAGGCGTGGTGGCACACACCCGTCGTCCCAGCTACTCGGGAGGCTGAGAGAGGAAAAAATTGCTTGAACCCAGGAGGCGGAGGTTGCAGTGAGCCGAGAACACAACAGAGCGAGAGTCTGTCTCAAAAACAAAAATCAAAAGAAAGAAATTCTGCCATTCTTTATTTGTAATGAGACACTTTAGACTCATCAAGGAGTAGAGTGAAAGAAATACTTGGAAAGTTATTTACATTCTTTGCTTAGGTTTTTGACAGAGTCGATAGTATTGGGAAAAAGTCAAATTCAACCTTTTGGACAGTTTTAAAGAAAATAAAAATTTTGATTACATATTGATTTTTCTCAAGGAAAGGAGATGAGATAGCTTCTTCTTGTTTTGTTGATGACAATTTCCTTAGTCTGTTCACAAACATGTTTCTATCTTTGATTGCTAACCCAGTATATTTTATTTTGTTTTATTTTATTTTATTATACTTTAAGTTCTGGGATACATGTGTACATCTTGCAGGATTGTTACACAGGTATACACGTGTCATGGTAGTTTGCTGCCTCCATCCCCCATCACCTACATTAGGTATTTCTCCTGTTATCCCTCCCCAATCTCCCCTCCCCCAGCCCTCCCCCAACAGACCCCAGTGTGTGATACTCCCCTCCCTGTGTCCATGTGTTCTTATTGTTCAACACCTGCCTATGAGTGAGAACATGTGGTGTTTGGTTTTCTGTTCTTGTGTCAGTTTGCTGAGAATGATGGTTTCCAGATTCATCCATGTTCCCGCAGAGGATATGAACTCATCTTTTTTATGGCTGCATAGTATTCCATGGTGTATATGTGCCACATTTTCTTTATCCAGTCTCATTGATGGGCATTTGGGTTGGTTCCAAGTCTTTGCTATTGTAAACAGTGCCGCAATGAACATACGTGTGTATGTGTCTTTATAATAGAACAATTTATAATCCTTTGGGTATATACCCAGTAATGATATTGCTAGGTCAAATGGTATTTCTATTTCTAGATCCTCGAAGAATCACCACACTGTCTTCCACAATGGTTGAACTAATTTACACTCCCACCAACAGTGGAAAAGCATTCTTATTTCTCCACTTCCTCTCCTGCATCTGTTGTCTCCAGATTTTTTAATGATTGCCATTCTAACTGGAGTGAGATGATATCTCAATGTGGTTTTGATTTGCATTTCTCTAATGACCAGTGATGATGAGCATTTTTTCGTATGTTTGTTGGCCACATAAATGTCTTCTTTTAAAAAGTGTCTGTTCATATCCTTTGCCCACTTTTTGATGGGGTTGTTTGTTTTTTTCTTGTAAATTTGTTTTAGTTCTTTGTAGAGTCTGAGTATTAGCCCTTTGTCAGATGGGTAGCTTGCAAAAATTTTTTCCCCTTCTGTTGGTTGCCAGTTAACTCTAATAATTGTTTCTTTTGCTGTACAGAAGCTCTGGAGTTTAATTAGATTCCATTTGTCTATTTTGACTTTTATTGCCATTGCTTTTGGTGTTTTAGTCATGAGGCTAACCCAGTTATTTTATAAATGGTTAACCTAGTAGAAAGATTTTAAGAGAAAGGATATAATTGAAAGTTATCAAAAATAATTTGAACAAGCTTCTCTTCATTTTCTTTCCAAAATAAGAAAAATGGTCATAAAAACAGCTTGAACTACCACTGAACATATATCATTTCTCCAGTAGAGCATGTGTAATATGATCAGGGAGTCTGATTTGCTCACAAATATCTCACTGAACGTCTTAGAGAAGTTGATTTCCCTCAAAACAGAGCCTAAGACAAAAGTTTACATGACACTACCTTACTAGTATCCCTGCAATCTCAGAGAAGCAGGAGTGAGGGAGTAGAAGAGTGAGGAAGGGAAGATGTGAGAGCCAATACAAGGATGCCTTACCCCTGACAAACCAGCCAAGGCATTCCCACCTTCCCCAGAATCCCCATATACCTACACAAAGTACATTTCTCTCTCCATACCAAGTGAACGCTCATTTGCACTACTCGTAACACTGCCTGCCTAGAGGGAGGATTTCATTTCACAACTGTCCCTTCATCCTTGAGTGGAGTTATAATGTGGTGGCAATTTACTTCCCACTATTGCTAATGTACTGTGAGAATTCATGTGTAAACTGGGCCAAGTTATTTCTTATTTCATCACTTAGTCAGAGGGGGCCACTTACTCTCCTCCCTTCATGAGGTCTAAGTGTGAGTTAAGGGAAGGTTATTGGTGCAACAGATACAGGTGACCTGAAAATTTGAGGTACATGTGCATATAATTCATTCATGCCTTTTGAATGTGGTCAAGCTGGATGCAAATATTTCATTTCCATCGTAAGTCTAATGCTCCATCCACTGAAACTTATCACTCACTGTATCTGATAATATCCTGATCAGTAGATCTAGTTGCATAGTCACCTGGTGTTCCATGATCAGGAACACAGTTTCTATTAGAATTTGGGAAAATATCCAAAGCCAGTTTTCATATGAGACCATTCTTGTCATCAGCAGTTCCTGGACCTCCTAAGTTGTGTTGGCTCTGTTCATTTCGAAGCCTGTTTCCTCAGCCTTTCTGCCAAACAATGAGTACCTGAATTCTCCAGTAAATTCCCTTTATTTAGATTAAGCAGAGCCTGTTTTTGTTTCTTATAGCCAAAGAACCCTAATTCATAAAAATGGTATACTGTTCAGACAGGTTAATGGTAGTTCTGCCATTAATGCAAACTGAATTATGCATTTTTGCATAGCATATGTTATCTTCATTACATTATTGATCTACTGGAGCAAAAACATAAGAAACTGTTAAGTTTTCCATTGTGCCCAAGATACAAAAAAAAGTAACTGGGATCTCTCAGCTCCATAGTTAAGCAAAGTAAAATACCACCACACTATTTACACCTAGTTGGATCCTAATCTTCCTTCTTTGGTTATTTCACAACCAATTCATGCTAACTGTTCAATGTTACACATTTAACTAGTTCAAGGGTGAAATCACATATCTTACTCCAGAAATTGTGCCAACTTCATATAAAAGAAAAATCAACGTTTGGAATGTTTTTTAAGAATTATATTTTTGTACCTACTTAGGAGGTTAGTTTAGGCCATTAAAGCTGAAAAAAATATCAGTACCATTTTCAGGCCCATTTGCCTCAAAAACAACTTCCTAGAAACTGGTTATAGAGAGAGCCAGATGGCCAGAGGACAGGCTAATAGTAGGAAGACTTTTAACTGCCTTATTTTTTGAACATTTAAAAATTTGCATTATGTAAACAGATACTTGTCCAATAAATAAAAGTTTTTAAAACCACCAAAAAAAACCTAAAAAGTTATACTTGTATGAATTTATGTATCTTTATACAATAGAATAATAAACACACATTAAACATATTCTTAGGAAGCACTAAATGATAATGTTCAGGAATGCACACAGGGTAGCAACACTACAAAGAAAAATAAATGATTAAAAGTCATTAAGGTGGCTGGGCATGGTGACTCACACCTGTAATCCCAGCACTTTGGGAGGCCGAGGCAAGTGGATCACGAGGTCAAGAGATTAAGACCATCCTGGTCAACATGGGGAAACCACGTCTCTACTAAAAATACAAAAAAATTAGCTGAGCATGGTGGCGCACACCTGTTGTCCCAGCTACTCGGGAGGCTGAAGCAGGAGAATTGCTTGAACCCAGGAGGCGGAGGTTGCGGTGAGCCAAGATCGCACCATTGCACTCCAGCCTGGGTAACAAGAGTGAAACTCAATCTAAAAAAAAAAAAAAAAAAAGTCATTAGGGCAATTCACTCCAGCAGGGAGGGAGATGGTTGTTATAAGAGTATTTCTGGCTGGAAACGGTGGCTCACGCCTGTAATCCCAGCACTTTGGGAGGCAAAGGTAGGCGGATCACCTGAGGTCAGGAGTTCGAGGCCAGCCTGACCAACAAGACAAAACCCCATCTCTACCAAAAATACAAAAAATTAGGCAGGCATGGTGGCACATGCCTGTAATGCCAGTTACTCGGGAGGCTGAGGCAGGAGACTCACTTGAACCGAAGAGGTGTAGGTTGCAGTGAGCCGAGATTGTGCCATTGCGCTCCAGCCTGGGCTCAAAAAACAAAACAAACAGGGCTGGGTGTGGTGGCTCACGCCTGTAATCCTAGCACTTTGGGAGGCCAAGGCAGGAGGATTGCCTGAGCTCAGGAGTTCAAGACTAACCTGGTCAACATGGTGAAAACCCATCTCTATTAAAAAACAAACAAACAAACAAAAAACAAAGAAATGACTATTTCTGGGGTGGCTGAGTGAGGTGATAGTTATAGGTGTTCACCTTATAACAATTAGTTATATAGTTTTTTTGCATTTGTGCTATATTTAACAATATAAAATTTTGTAATAAAGGAATTTTTTTTTGAGACAGAGTCTCACTCTGTTGCCCAGGCTGAAGTACAGTGGCATGATCTCAGCTCACTGCAACCTCCTCCTCCTCCTGGGTTCAAGTGATTCTTGAGCCTCAGCCTCCAGAGTAGCTGGGATTACAGGCAGGTGCCACCACGCCTGGATAATTTTTGTATTTTTAGTAGAGACAGAGTTTCACCACGTTGACCAAGATAGTCTCAAACTCCTGACCTCAGATGATCTGCCTGCTTTGGCCTCTCAAAGTGCTGGGATTATAGGCGTAAGCCACTGCGCCTGGCCAAAAATATTATTTTTTAAGAATTGTTTAGTAAGATGGGAAAATTCTCACAATACAAAATGCTCACAATACAAAAATCAAAGATACAAAGCTCTCTATGTAGTATTAGGTGTATGCATGTTGCATATTTGTAGAAATAGACATTAAAATAAATATATCAAATATTAATTATACCTTTTAGTTTTTATGTTATTTTACATAGCTGCCATAGTTTCTTTTTTTATTTTTTTCTTTTATAGCTGCCATAGTTTCTTAAATGTATGACATAGTAATGTGTAAAATGAAAATTTCATTATAACGGATGAAGTGACAAACCTAGCTGATAGAGTAAATATTAACCCTTAACCAGTTTCAGTTCCTATAAACATAGGCATTTAATGTGCTATCACCGTAAAATGTTAGAGCTAGGAGAAATCATAAGAGATCATCTTCACACTTGCCTCTGTTTTACAGATGCAGAAACCAAACAGAAGAGCAGTTAGCTGACTTGGCCACGGCCCAGGGTTAGTCGCAGACCTGGGATGGGGCCCAGTTTAGCACAGTGTTTAGCCCTCCCTCCCAAACTGATAGTGCCTTGTATGTAGGTAGAACACAAGGCCCTGCTCTTTAGGAAAAGTTTCACTAACTTTTCAAAACATAAGTATTTGATCATTATAATTAAAGACTATCACAAATGAAGTGTAAAATTTATAAATGTAACAGCTTCCATTAAAATTAATATTGGGGCAAGTTTATTTTTGAATTTTTTAAAGAAAGAAAGAAAAAACAACAAACCCTTGAGTTTCTAGAAGAGCTGCCTGGATTGATTCATTTAACATACTAAAGGCAGCTTGTGACTGCCATAAAGCATGTCATTGCTGCCTTCAGTACCAAAAAAGTGGTCTAGTGTATGAGGCAACTGCTCTAAATCATGCTTGTTTGGACAGGCTGTTTCTTAGTTCCATCTCATCTGCACTTTAGCCCCACTTCTGTGCAATGTAGACCCAAGCAATTTACACAAACAACCACATGATCCCAAAGGTACTTTCCCAGGGAGAAGGAAAAAAAACACACAAAAGTTAAATTACGCCTCTTAAGTTCTAGTTGCCACTTTATCATTTGACTACCTTTCTTTTTTTCTTTAGTTTTTTAATCACTTCAAGTCATAACTCCTTAATATTTAATATTTAGATTTTTTTCCCCTCATTTTACTCCCCCAAAGAAAATCTCTTCTCCCAGCTTTCCTTCAGCATCTATTATGTGTTAGGCACCATCTTCAGTGTCAGGAATACAGAAATAAGCAAAACATATTCTCTTCCCCAAAGAAGCGAATTTTTTTTTTTTTTTGAGACAAGAGTCTTGATCTGTCACCCAAGCTGGAGTGCAGTGATGCAATCACGGCTCACTGCAACCTCTGCCTCCTGGGTTCAAGCGATTCTTCTGCCTCGGCCTCCCAAGTAGCTGGGACTACAGGCACATGCCACCACGCCTGGCTAATTTTTATATTTTTAGTAGAGACGGGGGTTTCACTATGTTGGCCAGGCTGGTCTCGAACTCCTGACCTCAGGTGATCCACCCGCCTCAGCCTCCCAAAGTGCTGGGATCACAGGGGTGAGCTGCCACGCTGGGCCTTGCAAATAGCTTTTCTAGTTGAATGTGCAAAAACAACATTAAGAACTACTGCAAATTCCTCATACATAATTTCAAAGACTAGAGTATAAAAAGTACTCCTAATTATTATCTTTCCATGAAGTGGCCATTAATTCCAGGAAGAGAGGACAACAGAAAACATTATAATTGATTAACCAATATCCATGTCTCCCCTTATAAACAAAATCCCATTTTATATGGGGGAGCAGTGGGTGTGGCTCCATAATACTTTGTTGGATAATTGCTTTCCCAGACTCCTTTGCTTTTGAGGAGACTAGTGTGGCGCACAATCCTGCCAATGAGATTTCATGACAATCTGCATAGGAGGCTTCTGGGAGTTTTTAAATCTTTGCAAAAGGGACAAGAATAAGGAAAAAGTGTCTTTTTCCATTTCTTTCTGGTTTGAAAGTAGATGAGGTATTTAGAACTATGGCAGCTATGAAACAATGAAGTAAAAAGAATAAAGACAAAAGGCAGCATGCTAAGGACACAGAGAAGAACCTGGACCCTTGGTTATATTTCAGAGGAGGTGGACTAGGAATTGCCTCCCTCTAAATTTCTCAGGGTAAGCACCGAGTGTCCCTAGGGGTTGGCTACTTCTAATTTCCTGTTCTGTTAGTTGCTGCTGAAAGCATTCCCAATACAAATACGTATCTGTCTTGTTCTCTGCATTAGTACTGAGAACAATGCCCGACGTGTAGTAAGTGGTCTAAGAATGTTTGCTGAAAGAATAGAGTGAGTGGAAATTTGATCTGATTCTAAGCATTATACCAAAACTTGTGGGTAGTAAAGTTCTTGTATTTATTTTACATCGAATTTTTAGTTTGAGTGTAATTTCTCTGAAACAATACAACGTACAAACTTTGCCTTACACTGCTTTTTTCATACTCACAAAATCTCAGATTTGTTTATCCTTCAACATGTTATCTGAGATAAGATAAGCACCTCTCCGGTTTCAGAAAAGCCTATCTTAATTGGTCTAGGCTAATCAAGGTAGTCTCATATCCTTTGCACAATGAATGACTTTTGCCTGGTTATGAGAGGCAACTGTGGCCAATGGAGCTAATTTGGTAGGGACTTCAATGATTGTAGGTCAGCTGGGGGCAGTGGCTCAAGCCTGTGATCCCAGCACTTTGGGAGGCCAAGGCGGGGGGATCACTCAAGAGATCGGGACCATCCTGGTCAACATGGTGAAACCCCTTCTCTACTAAAAATACAAAAATTAGCTGGTCATGGTGGCGCAGCATTTAGTCCCAGCTACTCGGGAGGCT